>JAYESA010000002.1:175992000-175997000 GCA_036927795.1 Iris macrosiphon | reverse complement strand
GCGGCTGCTGTTGCCGACCCCCCCCCCCCCCCCCCCCGCGCGACGCTGGAGCGCCGTCCGGTCACCCCAGCCGACGACGGCCGACCACCGAGACCCCCTCGACCTGAGGTACAATCCAGTGCATGATTTTATGTATATTTACTAGTATTTAACCATGTATTTTAGGTTGCAAGTTAATATATATATAGATTCCGTATTTCAGTATTTAAATACGTATTTTGTACATTGTATATATATCCCTGTATAAACTGAATAATATATATATATATACTGTATTTTTGTATACTTTATTTAGACTAATAAATATACGTATAAGATATACTAAATAGTGTATTAAATACTTAAGTATTTAAATACCTATTATGTATATAGAGATGTATAATTACATGTGTTAAATCTAGTATTATTTTTTTTATATGTATTCTAATGTATATTTTATTTTCTGTATTTGGTAGTATATTTATGTATATGTATATATACTGTGTTAATTTATTCTGAGTATAATTTAAATGATAAAAATATATAAGTAAGTATTTACAAATATAAAGTATATATATACATAATATATATATATACTAGAAGCTTAAAATATTTTATATATATTAAATACCAAGAGTATATGTTTAATAAAAGTATTCAGATTTAAATACTTAATAATTGTTTTTTTTATTATTACATAATAAATTATATGTACATACAGTGTGTATTTGAGTATTTTAGAATATTAAATAAATATATATATGGCATTGTGTATTTTAAATATGTTATTATATTTAAAATAAGTATGTGTATTTTTAATTATGTACATAAATAATATCTAAATATATGTGTATGTATAAATATATGAATTTAGGATATTACCAATTATGTATACATATTTACTGTGTATATTATTAGTATATACTAATTAATACATAAGTATTATTTCTGTACTATTAAACAAATATAATATTTTAATACAATTAAATATGATTTAGTGTATATGTATATACGTGTATTAGCTATGTATATATACAGTCCCGACCCTGTGTCAGTTGTAGATGCAAGTAGAGTGTTTAGTCGTGCTACTGTAGCGACTAATAGTGTCATTATTATATCATATATAGGACTGCTGGACACTACTGCCGAGGCATCAGGAGCAGGACTTTGGATTTCGCAGCTACCCGGGGCAGACAAGTATACCTTGCTGATTTACTGCTTAAATTTAAATGTTAAATGTTGCAAATATACATGAACTGTGCGCGTCCGAGATTGACTCGGGTGCAGTCGACAATGCGTCGATGAATAGTGTACAAGTCCTAGTTGCTAGTTGACTCACCTTTTACTGTGAGGATATTCTGATATCTTCCTAGACCATGGCACTATACACGTATCGCGATGGTACATTCATATTGGGATGCGTGTCTGCATACCCGATTTGCTATCGGTACGTACGACATGCATCACGGACTAGCATGTATTCTAGAGTAATATAGTTAATTGAGACTTGACATCTAGATACGGTACACTCAAGTCGTGCATTCGATTTGCGTATCTACATTGGGCGGGAATGACAACTGATAAACGTATGGGATACACCCATCGGACTCCGTGGTATCCAGAGGAACCACAGGCCCGGTGACTCCCCATATTCAGACACCGCGCTCTACGGAGTATTACGGACGTATATACATTGCAGATACCACGCCCCTTAGAGTGTGGACGTTATATATATATAGATACCTCATTCTTCGGAATGATGGACGTTGCAGATACCACACTCTAGAGGACGTTGGACGTTATGCCTACACCTACCTATACGTTCCGAGGTTGTCCTTACATTGCATGCACTTAGATGGTTAGCACTCCCTCTTTACTTTTATTCAGTACTATATCGGGCATGCATATTGTATCTTGTTACGTCCCTCTGAGGACCTGGTTATCTTCCAGATCTGGACGAGGCCTATTACCCCACAGTGTACGGGCCAGGTGTGGAGACGAGGTTTGCTCTTGACGAGGAGCTAGAGGTCCTTCCATCGGAGTACCCCTGATCATATTGGTAGGCCTTCCGCCTATGACTGGAGCTCCTTATCTAGTTAGCAGTTGTTTCAGTCACTCTTATTATTAGTACTCTTATTTCAGACTATCAGCACTTTATCTCCAACATTTGTAGTGGGTTTGTTCCCACCAGACATATTTCAGTTGTACTATGTCAGTCGACTATGTTTCTTATATTCCAGTCTTTCATTTCAGTATTTACTTGTTATCTGTGGATGAGATTAGACATTGCCTGTTGTTGATATTAGACTTGTTAGATTTAGGACAGCGTAGCACGCTTCGCCAGGATCCATTAAATTGGGATATCCTCGGAGACGTGTCAGCTGGCCAATGCCACGTGGCCTGGTCTCATATATTTTGGGACTGGGGCGTGACAGCACCCTAGTTTGACCTAGAGTTGGTCGTAGTTGACCCGGTTGACCGCCAAAGTCAACCTTTGACCTAGTTTTGACCTAGAGTTGACTTTTTGGACATCAGGTTGACTTTTTGACCCAGATTTTATCGGTTTGACCCGTCTGACCTAGAACAACCTTAGAAGCTTGTTTTTAGTTATTTTATATTTGTATAACTCTTTAGAACCCCGTTTAACCTTACTTTTTATAATAGGTCCTTGCGACGCCAGTTCGGACCTCGGTCCTCGCTAGTTGTTTAGGACGTCAGGCTTTATATATATATATATATATATATATATATATATATATATATATATATTAGTGGGTTTAGATGGGGTATATAGCGTAGGTTGAGATATCGGATACCGAGGGTATCCCGGTATCTCAAAGAGGCGAGTTTGTGGGTTTACTAGCTTAATGAGCTAGTTTTGACCTAGAATTTTAGGGGCACCCTAGTTTGACCTAGAGTTGGTCGTAGTTGACCCGGTTAACCGCCAAAGTCAACCTTTGACCTAGTTTTGACCTAGAGTTGACTTTTTGGACAACATGTTAACTTTTTGATCCAGATTTTACCGGTTTGACCCGTTTGACCTAGAACAACCCTAGAAGCTTGTTTTTAGTTATTTTATATCTGTATAACTCCTTAGAATCCCGTTTAACCTTACTTTTTATAATAGGTCCTTGCGACGCCAGTTCGGACATCGGTCCTCGCCAGTTGTTCAGGACGTCAGGCGAGTACATTCTCTGATAGTTTTCATTATCTGATAATTATTATGATTCAGCTTCTAGTATAGTATTATCTGATTTTCTGGCACGACGCTGACTAGTATTTCTGGATTCATTTACTTGCGACACGTATATTTTATGTTTCTGGCATCTATTTCTGGAATCACCTACTGACATCACATCAGGACTCACTACAGGCATCACTCATGTTTCTGGCTGGACTCATATTTATTTTATGTGTCGGATCTTGGATCCACTTATACTAGTCGGGGCGGGAAAATACTCAAGTAGACATGTAAATATTCCCAAATCTGGAATCACTCCCTCTGGTCTAATATAGAATGATTTCAGCCGCACACCCAGTGTGCGGTGAGCATTACTTACCCCTAGCCGTTTACATGTCGAAACAGGTATTTCAGAGACACTAGTTCATTCTTTCTAGTCTAGACTCACTTACACTTCTTGACTGGTCTCACTTATACTTTATGGATTGGACTCATTATATTTACTCTTGCTGGACTCACTTCACGTTATTGTGCACACACTTGCTCTTAGTTTAGATTTCTTGTATCCTGCAGTCATTATTATCTTGCTTCTGATTTTCATACATCTTTACCTTTATACACCAGTTGATATATATATATATATATATATATATATATATATATATATATATATATATATTCTTGTTCATACTTTATTTTCTTCACCTTGTGCTACTTGCTACAACTGCTTTATAGTTTTTATCATTTAAATAGAATTGTTGTTAGAGGTGTACTTGCTCCAATCCTGACTGGATATATTTTTCAGACGATCCGGAAGATTGGTGTCCGATATTTTATGGACCTCCGCCTGTCAAGGGTGCAGACAGGGACCCCCTAGTTCAGGAGTGATTTCCGGGTTGGTAGCCGGGATCACTAAGACCTCAGTTGTATTTATTAGCTTTTGGTACCGGATTTGTCTCTGGCTTTTGGTTTGAGACTTTGTGTTGTATTTGATTCAGGATATTGTTGTTATTATTATTATTGTTGCTGTCTTAGTAGTAGTTGTTATTTAGACTTTGTAGTTGTTAGACTTTCTTGTTATCTTATCGTGCTTAGATCGTGATTGAGTATTGGTATTATCTTTATCATATTGTTCATCCGTTTGGAGTTAAGATCTTGGCAGGTACTTATATTGTTGTGTGAGATTGTTAGTTAGATAGTAGACCTAGACATCGTTCTACCGCCGATGCTGCGGCGTAGGCTGGACGTACCCACGACTCATGCCCGATTTTTTGGGTGCGGGTCGTGACACGTTTTTGGTGGCAGCCCACACAGGTCTCGAGCTTCGCAATTAGTGTGATATCGTGGTAGTACAACGATTTAGTTGTACTGCTGTGAGCCTGCTCTAGGATATAGGATCTAGGATGAGAGTGTACTCAATCACGACTAGGAACAATTCTAATTAATATTTGCTACTTCTAATTATTCTAAAATTGTTTTCTTCTGAAATATTACTATCCTTCTTTGAAGATATCGTATCTTGCACCGTATTGACTTCTTTTGATCGGTGTTCAGGATGCCTCCGAAGACACGATCCCATCGTACCGTCCCAGCAGTTGCCACCGAGAGGCCTGCTACCTCTCGTCCTACTCGACTTCAGGCAGCTGCTACCGCTCCACTCACCACTCCTGCGGTTGAGGGAGCATCTGCTTCCTTCGGGGATCCTCCTCCACCTGTCGATCCGAGGTACTCCAGTCGTTCCGGTGGTGCCTCCACCACCTCCTGCACCAGTAGACGCCGTGCAGTTGTTTAAGTTCTTCAGGGAGATGATGGACGTGCATCACCGCCAGGTGGATGTGAT
>JAYESA010000002.1:175767000-175987000 GCA_036927795.1 Iris macrosiphon | reverse complement strand
ATCCTGACTGGATATATTTTTCAGAGGATCCGGAAGATTGGTGTCCGACGTTTTATGGATCTCCGCCCGTCGAGGGTGCAGACAGGGACCCCCTAGTTCAGGAGTAATTTTTTGGTTGGTAGCCGGGATCACTAGGACCTCAGTTGTATTTATTAGCTTTTGGTACCGAATTTGTCCCCGGCTTTTGGTTTGAGACTTTGTATTGTATTTGATTCAGGATATTGTTGTTATTATTATTATTGTTGCTGTCTTAGTGGTAGTTGTTGTTTAGACTTTGTAGTTGTTAGACTTTCTGGTTATCTTATCGTGCTTAGATCGTGATTGAGTATTGGTATTATCTTTATCATATTGTTCCTCCGTTTGGAGTTGAGATCTTGGCAAGTACTTATATTGTTGTGTGAGATTGTTAGCTAGATAGTAGACCTAGACAGCGTTCTACCACCGATGCTGTGGCGTAGGCTGGACGTACACATGACTCGTGCCTAATTTTTTGGGTGCGGATCGTGACACCTTTTTGGTGGCGGCCCACGCAGGTCTCAAGCTTCATAATTAGTACGATGTCGTGGTAGTACAATAATTTAGTTGTTCTGCTGTGAGCCTGCTCTAGGATATAGGATCTAGGATGAGAGTGTACTCAATCACGACTAAGAAAAATTTCAATCTAATATTTGCTACTTCTAATTATTCTAAAATTGCTTTCTTTTGAAACATTACTGTCTTTCTTTGAAGATATCGTATCTTGTGCCGTATTGACTGAACCTGTAGACTCGTTATAAAATCGATTTCACCAGGTAATACTACATCGATACCCATCTCCTGCAGATCCTCTAAAATATGGTGCTACTCTGTCATGAAGTAAGCTCCCCCTCTCTATCTCAAGGCGTCTGCTATGACATTGGCCTTCCCTGGATGATACTGAAGGTCAAGATCGTAGTCGGACAATAACTTGAGCCACCTCCTCTGACGCATGTTGAGTTCCTTCTGTGTGAACACCTACCTTAAGCTCTTGTGGTCTGTGAAGATCTCCATTCTATCACTATATTAGTAATGCCTCTAGAGCTAAAGTGTAAATACTACAGCTGCCAACTCAAGATCATGCGTAAGATAACTCTTCTCATGGTCTCGAAACTACCGAGACGCATAAGCTATCACTCTTCCATGCTGTATAAGGACACAACCTAGTCCCACTCCTGAAGCATCATAATACACTGAGAATCCACCTGGTTCTACTGGAAGTGTCAGAATAGGAGCCAAAATCAAACTCTGCTTGAGCTTCTCGAAAGAAGTCTGACAAGCATCTGACCACTCAAAGTGCACATCCTTACAAGTCAGTCGTGTCAAGTGTGCGAAGATCCTCGCAAAGTCTGCCATAAATTGCCTGTCGTAACCTGCTAGACCCAAAAAACTGCGCACATCTGAAGCTGTACGGGGTACTGGCAACTCTCAATAGCCTCCACCTTCTTAGGATCCTCCTCGACTCCTCACCCAAAAAAGATAATAAGTCACCTCAGCATATTAATTACTTCGACGAACATGCCATGCCACGTATTTTCTCGTATGTGGCTACGCCCTATGCGGCCTCGCCAACATACGGCCAGAGTGTCCATTCGACCAAGGCTCAAACGAGAGCACGTATGCGGCTACAAGACCCATGCGGTCTCGCCAACATGCGGCCCGAGTGTCTATTCGACCAAATCCCAAACAATAGCACATATGCGGCTACAAGACCCATGAGGCCTCACCATTGTGCAGCCTAGTTGTTATGTGGCCTCCAGCTCACAAAATCTTTTCGTTACACCTGTAGAGATCTTCGTGCAGTTGGTGCTGACTACGTGTCCAGCTAACCAAGCCACGCCCACAACGGGCTGATAACAACCCCGAGATCTCATCAACAACATATCTGGACCGAACTCACGTGGCAGCTTTCCTGTAACATGCGGCCACAGTTACAACCGCATACTGTTGAAGTAGCCCTATGCAGCCACCAAGTAGAAATATATGCGACATCCATAGCACGTCTACAGGGCGGCTATAAATAGCAAGGTACTACACCCATACAAAGGACCTCGGTGGACTATTGACAAAACTACACTCGAGCAAGAGAGAAGAGCTTCTGCATCGGATCGTCCATGGAGTAAAGAGAGTTGCTACACTCCTGACCCTCCATCATCACTCCCAGAACACAAAATTTATACTTAGATTGTCTTCTAGGACTTCTCTGTACTTTTTCTTAGTTTGTTAATTAAATTAAGTTCTTTTAGTTCTCCTTTTGATTTAATGGCAAACAATCTGGTGCATTGGTTGCTCCAAATGGCATAACTAGAAACTCTCAATAACTATATCTAGATTTGAATGTCTTCTTGGATATATCATGCTCTTTGACTCTGATCTAATAATACCCAGGCCGCAAATCAAACTTAGAAAATATAGTCGTCCCACTGAGCTGATCAAACAAGTCATCTATCCTGGGCAAGGGACATTCGTTCTTAATGGTTGTCGCATTTAGTGTTCTATAATCAATAACTAAACGCGATGAACCATCCTTCTTTTTAACAAGAAGTAACGGAGCTCCCCAAGGAGATGCACTAGGTCTAATAAATCCCTTGGCTTTCAACTCCTCAATCATCCGATACAAGATCTCCAACTCAGATAGTGACATCCCATAAACTCTCTCTGATACTGGCTCTGCTCCCGAGATCAAATCAATGTAGAACTCCACGTCTCTAACTGGTGGTACACCTGGTAACCCGTCAAAAAATATGTCAGAAAACTCACAAACTACCCTGGGAAACTGTGCCTCCTCGGTCTCTGCTATCATTAATGTAACCTCCGGAGACTCTACTGCACCTCTCAAGAATGATAACTCCTCCCCATCAGATACACGAAAGATAACCTTGCCACAATGGCAATCTATCGTCGCGTGTCTCGCACTCAACCAATCCATCCCAAGAACGATATCATAATCGTCCATAGAAAACTCTATCAGCCTCACGAGAAACTCTCTCTCGCACACTATAACTCTACATGAGGGATATACTCTATCTACTCCCACGAGATCGTTACTAATAAGTATATTCAACCTTACAAAAAAGGACTCGGACTCCAATCCAACTCGTGTCGCAAAGCGTGCTGATATAAATGAATGCGATGCACCATAATCAAATAAAGCTGAATAAAAATAGACTAGAATGCTACTTGCTACCATCTCTCCTGCTGCCAAAGCCTCCTCCATCGATAGCAAGAAGGCTCGACCTTGTCCTCTGGGTGCTGGTCCCCTCTGCTCTGACCTCTAGGTCTCGCCTATGCCTGGGCCTGCGCATACTGTTGCAGCCTCTGCTGGAATGCCTGAGCCTGTGGATGTAAAGGCCTCTGAATCTGCGGCTGCACTGGTGCTGGTGCCCTGAACTGCGGCACTGCTGGACGAACTACTGACTGAGCCGATGATGATCCAGTCTGGTTCCGCCTAGGACATGTCCCGACTATGTGGTCTGATGTCCCACATACCAAGCATAATCCATGTGCCCTACGACACTCTGATATAATATGTCCAGGTTTTTTGTAATAAAATAACTACGGGAAGAAGAAGAGGATGAATACCTCTGCTGAGGGAACGTCTAGGAAGACTGCTGAGATGATGCTGTCCTCCTCGAGGATCCAATCTTTAGGGCTCTAACTGCTGGAGCTGGTGCTGATGAATGGGATGTTGACCCTCCTGAAACGTTGAGCCTCTTTTGACTCCCAACTCGATCGGTAATCCTGTCACTACCCAATTCTAGAAAATAGGATTTTTTTTATTTTTATTTGGTAAATTGTGTACTAATTATAAATAATTATATTTATATTTAATTATTGATTGTATTATTTTTTATGGATTGTTTTAGGGTTTTGGCTAGTCTAGACCCGTGTCAGACCCTAGTGGACCCATGTTCGACCCAACCAACACCCTTGTGGGGCTTATTTTTGGGTTTAGAATAATTATTATATTTTATTTTAGTTAGTTGGAGTGATTAGGAGTTAATTTGAGTGCATTTGGAACCCTAAACCTAAACCCAAGCTTGCATGACTTAGGAGGGTGTTTTAGTCATTTTCATTTATGTTAACCCTACTTTACTTCACTTGGCCGGCCCCCTAACCTTATTTCCAGATCTGGACAGTAGCCCCCCCCCCCCATTCTCATTTTCTTCTTCTTCTTCTTCTTCTTCTTCTTCTTCTTCACTCTTCTCCATTTTCTTCTTCTTCCTTCTTCCAACAAGCTCCAAGTAAGGAATTCTCCCTTTCTTCTCTTCCTTCTTTTATTTCTTTCATTTATGTAAACCCTAACAATTTGTTTTCCCCTAACCTAGGTGTATAGAGCCTAGACTTAGTATGGAGGCTTGAATTATAGGCTTGGAAGCTTGAGGGTGGTGATTTCAAGGGTTTTGGAGACTTTGGCCTTGGGATTCCAACTCCCAAGAGGTAAACCCTAATTTTTCTCTTAGTAATTACTCTTATATAGTGTAATTAGTGGTTTAGAATTTTCCTAGACCTTAAGGCTACCCGTGGGAGAAAGTTAGAACAAGTTTGGTTGTGTTTGGAGACTTTGACATTAGATTTTGTGTCAATTTTGGGTGAAATCTGAGATTGGCACAATTTTGGGTGATGCCCTAGGTTAGACAGACCTAGGTAGATGTTGTCAGGTGTCTTGAGGGTTAGTACGTGTCTCCGTTCGGATACGTGAAGTCGTGTCGCGGAGAAATGGACGTTTCGGGCGATTTGGGGATTTTCGTCGTCGTAGGTTCTATGTGCGTGCGTGTTTTTGTCACGGACCTAGAATCGACGAGTTAGCATTTTTTCTAGGATCTAGACATCGTTTAGAACCCGTGGGTAAATTTTAGGCCGATTCCGAGTAGGTTTGGTGTACGTTTCACGAGGTTTTGTGAACCTTACATCACGTGTTCGTCGAAATGACCGAACGGCCATTTTGACTTAGTTTCTTGGTTTCGGGCTCGTGCGCCCGTTGGGTTAGCTTCGGAGAGTGTGTGCTAGAGTTCTCGGGTTGTATTTTATATATTTATAGTTATTTATAGGTATAGGGGTCGTTGGGCGTGCGTTGGTGGGGTGTTGTGTGTGTTGCGTGTGTTTTTTTGTGTATATATGTATATATATATATATGTGAGTTTATATATATATATGTATGTGTGTCTATATATATATATATAAATATGTGTTTGTATATATATGTACGAGTGTGTGTGTATATATCTATATAAATATGTGTTGTATATCTATATGAGTGTGTGTATTTATATATATATATGTTTGTGTACGTGTATATGAGTGTATACATATATATGTAAGTATATGTGTATATGTGTCTATATGTATATGTGTCTATATATATATAAGTGTGTGTGTGTATATATATATTTGGTTGTGTGTATATATATATGTATATATGCTTGTGTATATATATATATATATATATATATATATATATATATATATATATATATATATATATATATATAAGTATGTGTATGCTTGCGTGTTTGTATGAGTGTGTATGTGTAAGTGTGTGTACCTATATATATATTTGTGTATAAGTGTGTAAGTGTGTATATATAGATATATGGTTGTGTGTGTATATATATGTGTGTGTGTGTGTGTGTGTGTGTGTGTGAATGTGTGCGTCTGTATGCGTGTTTGTGTGTGTGTGTGGTGTTTCGAGGGGGTAGCAGTAAGCAGCAAGGGGGGGAAAGTGCAGCAGGGGAGCAGCGGAGTAGCTGAGCAGCTAGCTGCAACGGCTTTTGCAGTGCGCAGCAGCAGCAGCCTGATGCAGCAGTAGCAGCGCAACGGCAGTGGCTGCAGTGGCTGCAGGCGCAGCAGCGCCGCGACAGCAGCAGCAGCAGCAATTGCTGCAGTTGCAGCAGCAATCCAGCAGCAGCAGCGGCATTTGCACCAGCAACAATCGCAGCGATAGCAGCTTGTAGCGTCAGCAGTAGCAGCAGGTAGCGAGAGGGAGAGAGAGATCTATATCTATATGTTTAGATAGATAGATAGATAGATAGATAGATAGATAGATAGATAGTAGTTAGAGATATATATATGTATAGGTATGGGTATATATATATTGTGTATGTGTGGATATATATATATATATATCTAGTTATGTAGATATATGCATATGTGTGTGTGTGTGTATATATATATAGTAGCCTATATATATAGCTAGGTATATATGTATATATGCTAGATAGTTAGCTAGATGGGTAGTTAGTGAGGGATTAGAGGGATATCTCAATACCTTGAGATATCAAGGTATCTCAATACCTTGAGATACCCAAGGTATTGAGTATCAGGTAAGGTTTTTGAGCAATTGCCTAGGTTTGAGTTTAGAGTTAGGTTTTTATGTATTGGTATATATAATTACGCGTGTTAGCATATGTGTTAGCGGGTATAGACGAGGTGCGTAGCTTCGGTCGAGGTATCGGATACCGAGGGTATCCCGGTATCTCGAGGAGGCGAGTTTGAGGGTTTACTAGCTTAATGAGCTAGTTTTGACCTAGAATTTTAGGGGCACCCTAGTTTGACCTAGCGTTGACCATAATTGCCCTCGTTGATCGTAAAAGTCAACGCTTGACCTAGTTTTGACCTAGAGTTGATTTTTTGGACCCCGGGTTGACTTTTTGACCCAAATTTTACCGGTTTGACCCGTTCGACCTAGAATAACCCTAGAAGCTTGTTTTTAGTTATTTTATATCAGTTTAACTATTTAGAACCCCGTTTAACTTTGCTTTTCATAATAGGTTCTTGCGATGCCAGTCCGGATCTCGATCCTCACTAGTTGCTCAGGACGTCAGGCGAGTACCTACCTCTGATCGTTTCCATTTCATGATAGCGTATATATCACCTGTTCTAGAACTGTAATACTTGATTCTGACACATTATTTCATGAGCTGGTACTAGTTGGATCCCGTCATGGGATGTTATCCCCTTACTGTGTTCAACGGGTACTCTATCACGTGTATTTTATCATGTGCTTCGGGTATTGATTCTCATGTGCTATCATGTGCTTCGTGTGCTCTCATCTTCATGTGCGCGAGTTATTTATCATGTACGTAGCGTGTCGTAGTTGGATCCAAGAGTATTAGTGGGGGAGGGGAGTAGGAGTTGGTTATGTGATCAAAGCCAAATAATATTTATGTGTATGTCGGTTATGCAACTCACGCGTAACGGAGTTATCGTATATTATTCATGTGCAACCTAAGCCGATCACATAACGAACTTGTGCTCAAGGCACTTAGCTAGTATTCCTATTTTTTCACATGCAGTTACTTCTCTACTACTTATATTGTTCTCCGGTTTTACATTGCAGCTACGTCATCAGTTTCACCATGTATTTATTTTCCTGTGCATCTTGTATACTTTTCTATTGCTAGTCATATACACCTTATCATGTATTTGGAGTTGCTTTCAGAGTTATGTACTTTGCTCCAGTCCTGACTAGGCATATTTTTTTCAGAGGATCCTGAGGATTTTTGCCCGACATTCTACGGGCCGGGCGTCGAGGAGTGTTGTGACCCGGAGATTGAGGAGGAGCCCGTCTAGGAGACGCCGTTAGCACCTTAGTTAGCTAGGTGGGTTTTCCTGGGTTATTTCCAGTTGTTATTTTGGATGACTGTACTGTATTTATTATTTTGTTGCTTCTGTGAGATGTTGTAGACTTTAGACTTGGACTGTATTTTGGATATTGTACTTGCTCTTTGTTTCTTTGTTGATATCTTATCATGCTTTTACTCTTCCCCTAGTTATTATGGTTGAGTATTCATATATATTGTGTGGTTTTCCTCCTTTTAGAGAGGTTATATTGACAGGTTTTGTGAGTTATAGATATTGTGACCTAGAACGAACCTTACAGCATTCTACCGCCAATTCTGCGGCGTAGGCTGGACGTACAGACGACTCATGCCTGATTTTCGGGTGCGGGTCATGACAAATCCTCTACGATGTATACTCATACCTCTTGGCTACCCGCATCACTGCGTCAAAGGTCTAAAATTCATGCTGCTCCACCGCCAAGATAATCTCTAAATGGAGTCCCTACTGGAACCTCCTTGCCCTCTCTAACTCGGTCGCTACCAAAGTGGGAGCAAACCGACTAAGTCTCGCGAACTCCATCGCATAACCATCGACGGTCCTGCTCTCCTGCCTGAGGTTGTTAAACCTCTGCTGAAGTTCGTAACGTGTCACCGCATTAAAATACCATGCCTCAAATCTCTTAGTAAAAACTTCCAATGGAATCGGTGCTATGAGAGAAACCTCATGTGATGCCCACTAGTCGCGAGCCAAGTCCAATAATTGTAGCCTCACTACTGCTACACGCTCTCTAGCCGGAGTCCCTGCTGCCTCCAAGATGGCCTTAGTGTCATGCAGCCAAGCATCGGACAAAATTGCATCCTCTGTGCCATAAAAGTACGGAGGACCGAGACTCTGAAGCTGCTCGCAGAATTATGGATCTAAGAACCACCTCGCTCCAATGCTGTCTAGACCGACTGAGTGAGTACATCACTCTGGTGCTGCTGGGTTATCATAAAATCTTGTAGGACATCCATCAGTGATCGGGCAACACCCACTGGCTTCTCGGGATGAACTGGGTGCACATGTGCTACCTGCTGGTCCGGTACCGCCGGCCAATCTGCCTTAGGATCGACTCTGGACTCTGCCCCTGAATGCAGAGGCTGATCTACAGGAATATGTTGGGCTCTCGAATGCTGACCCTCCTCGAGCTGCACTCAATCCATCTAGCCTATAGTAACAGGAACAGTGCCCCTGAAAGTTAAGGATACAAGAGTCAAATGAATAACATGATAGATAAATGAATAAGTAGGTATCAGATCAAAATTAGGGATGGAAATAAATGAATAGAAATCAAGGAGAATATTTTAGGATTGAGACATCTAGCAACAGCAAAAACCCATATATATCTGTAAAAAAAATAGATCAAATCTGCTCAGACTGACATAATCCGCTCAGACAGACCTGCATGGTCTACCACTAAAACCGTGTCACGTTCCAGAACAAGAATACTGGAAAGCGGGACAGACAAGTCCAGCTACGTATACTTAGAGTACTCCGGTACTCCGTATATACAGTAAAGTTATAAGACATGAGGGGTCACTACTATAAACCAACAGTCAAACCTAGGTCCAGCAAACCCTAGTGTCTCAATCACAAGAATAACATGAATAATAACAAGATATAAGATCAGCTAAAATATAATAGTAAAATATTTCAAACTATAATATACATATGATCATGATGCTAGTAAACACATAATGAATAAACTAGCCAGAATCTGAGTCATACATGATCAACCATAGGATATGTCAATCATGTTAATGCCCGTAGGCTAACTGATCAAACCAAAACATGAGCGAAATACGTGTTCGTTGGCTAAACGTCCAAAAATAGAATGTACATCAGGGTAGGAAAGTAAGAAAATCCATTCAAGCGGTCTGGTGCTCCTGGTGGCCACCATCGTCAAGAAAGTACGGAAGATCCTCCGGTGCTGCTACTGGATCTGGACATACAAAACCAGTGGAGTTAGACCCCCAAATAGAAAGTACCACAAAGGAAGTCAATCTTGAAACTTAAACCAACAACACAAGTAATACAAATACTGGAAAGTAAAGACTGAATATAAACAGTCTCAGGATAATAAATACTATAAAACCTGCAATGAGACATATCCGGATCTGATAATCAATAAGGATATAACAAGTACTGAAAGTAAAAGTGATCATGTGAATCCTAGACTATCCATCAACCATCAATCATGGCAAATCACATAAGTATGGCTCGATACCTTTAACTAACTAGGGTTATCATAATCCTTAAATTACTAACTTTATAATGCAACGCAATGCTAGAGTTCTTCTGATCGTATGCCCTTGTAGTCCGTCCGGGATAGCCATACATACAACCAACTGGATACTCCTCAAGATATGCCACAATATAAACTACTGGATACTCCTCAAGATAACAGTATGAATAACCGGGACTGCATGCAATCTAAGAAATTTTTTAGCCATGTACTAAGTGAATCTCTAGTTATTTAACCCCTAGCAGTTTCTTGTATGAATTCGGGTGTGACATTCCTCAAAATTCATCCTAGACATGATGCAAACAAGTCAAGTTCTAATAATAATATAACCAAGTTTAATATATATTGCACATAAGGACTAATGAATGCCACGACAACAATCAAGCCACGTGAAACCAAGTGAAGCCAGGTAAAGTGAAGTGAAGCCATGTCAATCCAGGTGAAGTCAAGTAAAGCCATATACAACCATGTGAATCCATGTCCAACTAGATGAAACCATGTGAAACCAAGTCAAGCCATGTCCATTTAAGCTATGTAAAGTCAAGTCAAGTCAAGTCCAGTCCAGTCAATCATGTCATCACGTATAGCCGGGCAAAGCCAGGTGAAATCGAGTAAAGCCAAGTCAAGTCAAGTCATCTAAAGCCATGTAAGTTCATGTTCAAAATCATGTCAAGTTATCACGTGTCCAAGCAAAATCCAGAATTTTTAACATAAAATCACGAAAAACCAAGAATTCTTAAAGAAAGTGCACGATCGGTATACCGTTGGTACAGTCCAATACACCGTCGGTACACCGATCCAGAGATAGGAAAAATACAGCAAGTTCTGGATTCCAACAAATTGGTATACCGTCGGTATACTGTAGTATACCATCGATATGTCATTTCAAGTTGGCAAAAAGTTACTGAAAAATAAAGTTTCACAAATCGGTATACCGTAGGCATAGCCCAGTACACCGTCGGTATGCCGGCCAAGACAAATATTCTGAAGTCGGTCAACCAATGTCGGCAGGATCAGTATACCGTTGGTATACTGTAGTACACCGTCAGTATGCCGATAGGGTTCACAAAAAAATATCTAAAAATCAAGTCGATCAAAATCGGTATACAGTCGGTATACTGTTGTATATTGTCGCTATGCTGGTTTCCAAGAATAAACATGATTAAATCAAGCCTGATTTTCGGGACCTAAATTAAATCTCAAAAATTATCAGAACCAAGTCTAACATGAAGTCAAGTCTAGGATAAGTCTCATATCACAATATGGACTAAATCTCACGGTCACAACTCCGATACCGTTTTCGTTACCGAGTTACCAAAAAGGGACAACAAGATTCTATCAGAAATTAAAACCGAGACGGTCACTAGACTAGAAATCACGAGATGGACAACTATAGAAAAATAATTCTAAACTAAAAAGCAATAACCAAACTCCAAAAAGGTAAAATGACTGAAAGTAAAAGAAGTTCACGAAATCGGCAGGATGTACTTGCCTAACGCGAGCTTCCAGCCTAAATCTTCTAATCCACCACTACGAAGGGGTTCAGAAACCACACTCCAGGTCTCAAGACCACGCTTTCAAGCTCGAGAGAAAATGAAGAAGAGAGGAGAGAGAAAGAGAAAGAAAAAAATAAAATATCTCGAGTACTATTTATAGAGAAAATATCTCAAAAATATCTTGAAAGTGAAACAAATATCTGCCGGGCAGTATACCGTCGGTATACTGTAGTATACCGTCGGTATATCGGTCAAATAGTAAAGTTTTAATTTTGAGAATTTTTGAGCTTCCTCGAGATCCAATAAAATGTAATAACTAACACAAAAATATGTATCCACATAAAACATGAATACTTTGAGACAAGTCTCACATAGTCAGAGATGCCACAACTCAATAAGAGCAATCTCTTCCTCAAGCCGGAAGTCCAGAATCATAATCCTGATCCCTAGATCTTCTGCTTGACACTTGTTATCCATAGAGACATTCTTCTTAGATAGTGCTCTTCCTTGGTGAACAGCTCTTTCACAGAGCATGTGTGGCCGAATGCACCAGTGTCTACCTACTAGTCAGTAACCACGCTTGATAACTCAACCTGCGCAATCATAGCAACCAAGTAAAGTAATCAAAGGAACCAAGTTTATTTATACCTTGCTATATTGGTTTGAATTGGTTATGCTTTCAAGCTCCAATTCTATCCATGCGCCAAGCCTGTCTAATGCAGTGACTTTTATGCACCTAGGCCACCATGCACCAATCTTGCCATGTGCAGATACGTCCATGTGCATAAGCCACTATGCGGCCAGCTCTACCATACGATAGGACCTTCAATATGCCAAGAGTCTGCCATCTTCCAAGAGTCTGCCATACGGCATGAGTCTTCTATGCGGCAAGAGTCTTCCATGCAACAAGAGTCTTTATGTGGCAAGAGTTTTCCATGCGGCAAGAGTCTGCCATGCGACAAAAAACTGCCATGCGGCAAGAGACTGCCATGCGACTAAGTCTTGTCAACCGCCAAGATCTATCTTGCACTAAGTCCTGTCATGCGCAAACTCTGTAATTCTTGGTCATCTTGTAATCTTTCTTCCAACTAGAATACGCGTCTTATAAACGCTAACTCCTCCATCCTGGAAAATGGTAGGTTTACTTTCAATATTTGATAAATGACTCCTTCCCTCATCCAAATGTTTGAAGTGTATCCCATCAATCTCCTCAAGTTTGTGAAAACTTGTTGCCTAGAAGATTTGATCGGATGTTCTACATCTTTCTTCAGATCTTGCTTTAAGATTGTTAGTCCTGAGACGGATCAAAGATGGTAGAACTTGGGCCATAGCAGAGTTACTAGCGAGACCCGAAGGTCCGCTCTCTATTGGAACCCAAGTTGCCGTCGAGATCAGAGATCCACACAAGAGTTCATCAACTGATATTTCTCAATTCCAATGAAGCATGAACCAAGAACAAGTTACAAATAAACTCCGAAGAAAATGAAGATTATAATAAGAAACAAGAAAATATTCTTGTCTTTACGTTCGCAAACGCTACAATGAGAAAGAATGAAGCAAAGAGAAATGCTGAAGAAAATCTCCTTGCTTGGGTGGCCAAAACCATCGTTGCTCAAAGAAAAAATTTTCGTACAGACGATCTATCCCCAGGAACCAGCAAGTTCACAAATGAACTTCTGGAACACTCAATGTCACCTTCAAAAAATACCATGTGAGAGGGAGACACTCTGGGTCGCATACGATCTAGTGTTCTTGGTTTTTTTATCTGTTTTCTCTCTCCTCAAATGAAAGATGATGTTCTCTATATATAGAGGGAAAGAACACCTATGCAGCCTGAGGAAACTACAGGCCGCATATGCGCTGACCGACCAGATCCTCCAAAATCTGGGTGTCAGAGCCGCATGTGCCACCCGCGCTGCATGCGCCTTCTCCGTCACCTGACACGATGTACTGCACGAGGCAGACAATGCCACCAAACATAAAAAACAGTCGCTCGCGTCGCATGCATAGCATATTTCGGAAGGCACAGAAAACCATGCACCGTATAAAGCAGACCATGTCCCCTCCACATGCGACTCGCTCATCCAAACCTGGTCGCATAGCATCAGGCCGCATAGCCCCAGGCCGTATAGCGCCTGGCCACAAAGACCCTTGCCGTATAGCGCCTGGCCGTATAGCCCCTGGCCGCATAACGCCAGGCCGCATAACCCCTGGTCGCATAGCGCCGGGACGCATAGCGCATTGGCCGCATAGCGCCAGGTCATATGCGCTAGGAAGCATGCTCCCGAGCTAGCAACCGTGCATGCAACTCGCACATGAAGGAGCGCACGAGCGTCATGCGATGATGCAGATGTGCTCAGTGTAAAGTGCGCCAACAACGTGCCATTTTGTGCCCTTGGGCCCGTGCCCGAGTCCGAGTCGCTAAGCCCCTTCAGGGTTTAGCTCCTAAGGATAAATTTCCAAAGGTGGTGACAAAACAAAGATTGTCATAATAGAGTTTACACTTAATCTCTCTTGGAAAGTCAACCCACATGGGCCTCCACCCCATGTGCATATACCATTACTAAGCATAGCTATATATTGAGATATACACATTGGTGGTTTTCCAATGTAGGACTATAACTCCCAAAGCTAAGTGGAAAACACCAAAAATATGTAGTTTTGATCTATATTCTTGAGAGGATTCTTTCCTGTCTACTATGGGCAAAACATTGTCGATAAGAGGATGTATGTAGTATAGGGAGGGGTACGCACATATAGGTCAAACCGGCCAAGTCGAACCAGACCAAACCAAATCGGTTGATTTTTAACCGAACTGATGGTCCGGTCGGATTGGTTAGCCTGGACTTTTTAAATAACCGCCCGGTTTGGTTCAGCTGTGGTTTGGTCATTCTAGAAATCGTTTAAAATTGGACCAAACCAAACCCACTACTAACACTGATATCAATTTTTGTGTGTATGGACTTTTTTCCATATGGCTAGGACAACATTTCCAAGTGTAACATGGGTTAGTTTCTTCATTAATTAATTCGTTTCATGTGCTGATGACATGCTTATATAGAACCGAGTCCAAGGCAACTTTTGTTGCTTTTAAGAACTTTTTATTTGACATATTTTTCCATTTAGTACCTTGTCAATTGGATGTGGTGAGAAGAGAAATGCTTCACTATTGGCAATGAAGAGTTTTATAGGTGTTCTTAATATAGTTTTCTGGGTCATGCTGCTGGTCCAATTGTTCATTTTTGGTAATGTAAATGAGGGCCAACTAGAGCTGACTGATACTAAATCATGAATATCTTAGTAATAAAAATACTTGCAAATATCCTAAGACTACTTAGAGTTAACTGATACTAAAAATACTTGTAAGTCGATCAGCCAAGCCGAGCCAAACCGAACTAAGTTGGTCGGTTTCAAAATTGAACTGACCAGTTGGTTGGTTTGGTTCGGTTGAGATTATTTTCAAACCGATTAACTTCGGTTCGACTTCGGTTGTGACCAAATAGGTCGACCACCGAACGATGCATACCCCTAGTTGTAGGAATTATCCTATGGTCTCTGTATACAAACTTGAACTCTGGTGGTTTAGGCATAATTGAAGCTCTATGGGGGCTGTTTGGTTCGCGGATTTGGACCATGAAAGTGGCCAACATTAAAATTTACCATTTCACGTGCTTGATTAGATGATTTGCAAAAAAAAATTTACTGTAATTTGAAATTGCATGTAAATTGTCTGCCACGAAATCAAAATTTTGACATCGGAGTTTTTTCCTCCGAAGTGAAGCACGAAGCGCAAAAATATTAAATTCCCATTCCCACTTCGCGTGTTTTGGTTGGAGGACCACTCTCTCTATTTTAACAAAAAGAATATTTACTATTTATGTCACTTCAATAAAAAAAAATTACAGTTTCAGGGCTTATGTTTTGGTATGGTATGAAACAGGAAGTGGCACGCTTCATATCCAGATATTTAGTGTGCCAGCAGGTAAAGACGAAGAGGCAGAGACTAGGTGCTTTACTTCAACCGTTACCCATTTTAGAGTGGAAGTGGGAGCATGTTACCATGGATTTTGTTTCAGAGCTTCTGCATTCTCCGGGAGGTAAAGACAAAATTTGGGTCATCGTAGACAGGTTGACCAAATCGGCCTACTTTTTACCATTTAAAGTGGGTACGTCTACGGAGAAGCTGACGGAGATGTATGTACGAAGGATTATCAGATCGTATAGAGTTCCTATGAGCATCGTCTCTGATCGAGATAGTCGCTTCACATCCAACTTCTGGATGAGTTTACAACCTATCTTGGGCACTCAGCTCAAGTTTAGTACCGCATATCATCCCCAGACAGACGAACAGTCGTAGAGGACTATTCAGACTCTCGAGGATATGCTTCGCACTTGTGTTTGGATTTCAGAGGTTCTTGGGAGGATCATCTTCACCTGGTAGAGTTAGCTTTCAACAACAGTTACCAGGCCAGCATCGAGATGTCACCATTTGAGGCTTTGTATGGGCGGAGATGTCATACTCCTTTGTCTTGGGATGATGTTGGTGACAGAGGCTTGTTGGGGCCAAAGATGATTGTGGATGCAGCAGAGAAGGTAAAGTTGATTAGAGATAGACTTCGGTTGGCGAAGGATAGAAAGCGACATTGGGCCGACAACCACCGAAGACCCTTGGAGTTTGAGGTATATGTTTTATTTATGCTTGCTTGTGATTGATTTGCTTTAGATTGTGTGTTAAGGCTGTGTGTTGTTCTAGGTTGGCGATCTGGTGTTCTGGCGGATTTCTCTGACACGAGACATGATTCGCTTTGGTGGAGGCGAAAAGCTTAGTCCATGGTACATCGGACCCTTCGGTGTTCTTGTGAGGGTCGGTGCAGTGGCCTACAGACTAGACTTTTCGTCTGTGTCATGCCCCAGTCCCAAAATACCGAGGGACTAGCCACGTGACAATGGCCAGCAGCACACTCCAAAGGGCAAACCCAATTTAATGGACCCGGTAGAGTGTACTTAAGCTGTAAAACAAATATAATGGTCTACTATACATGTCACAGTCTAATTCTAATCTCATCTACAGAAGGTAATCATAATTTAATATGTCAGACTAATCAAAAGAGAAATATAATCCAACAAGTCTCAATAAAAAGTAATTTCGGGGAACAATCCGAAAAATAAGTTTAGTACAGTAATCCAAGAGACAGGAAATAGATTATCAAGAAACAGAAATAACTGAGTATATAACAAAATACTCAGGAGAAATCCTCTGGCATCACCTCGTCCTCTGGTGTTGGTACTGCTCCAGTGTCTGCTCTTATCCTGTATACCTCGGGTAGATCTCCTCTGTTAAACCTGGGGACATAATCTGGATCTAGGTCCTCAGGGGACATAAAAAGGTACAAGAATAACTCAAGCCAAATAAAATACAGTATATAAAAATATATTAACATGGCAACTATATAACCAGCTATGTGATATGCAAATGAGAACATTACTAGTACTCAGGCTGAGACCACTACAAACTCTGTGTCGGGGAGCCTGTATGTCACGCCCCAGTCCCAAAATACGTAGGACTAGGACACGTAAGCATGCCAGCCGCCTCTATATATGGCAAATCCAATATATGGAAACCATATATACGAGCGTACGCTGAATAATGAACATTAATTCACCAGTTGTATAACTAATCACAATTCACACGGTAATATCTAAATCTCATCCACAGATATCAAATATGAATAACCAATAACCATGTAACTAGATCTCAATAAATAGTATCTAAAGAATGACAGTCGGATGGAAACAAATCTACTGCCGAAATAGAATATAAAAGGAACCAGAATACACACCATATAAGAACAGCATCTGACAATCACGAGGCTCGAAGAGAAGACCTCCTCGGAATATAAGTAACATGTCCGGATCTGCGCTCCTGTGAATACTCAGGAACATCTACACCTGGAAAAGGACCAGGTCCTCAGAGGGACATAACAAGATACAGAAAAATAACATGCCATGTATGTAATACTGAATAAATAAGGGGGTGTGCTAACCACCTAAGTGAATGCAATTTAAAGACCTGGTAGTACGCATGGGAATGTGTAGGCTCGACATATGCTGACGTAATTCACCAATCATCGGGACTGGCTAGTATATGCCACATATGCCCCCGTTTAAGGGCATTGATGCTATTCCCCATCTCCTAAGAGCATGGTAACTTGAAATATATTGCAACTCTCCATCTCCGAAGAGCATGATAACTTGAAATATATTGCAACTCCCCATCTCATAAGAGCATGGTAACTCGCTATATATACCGTAATCCCCATCTCCGAAGAGCATGGTAACTTGAGTATATATAAGGGGGGGTGTCCCATACTCCTACTAGATGTCTTCCCCGCCCAATGTAGATATACAAGTCGTGAAAATGACGTGGATATCTCGAACTATTTTGCAAGTCTCTATAGAAATAATCAACTAAGCTAAATATCGTTACACGTGTTGCTCGCACTGATGGCCAGTCGAGTATGAGGCACGCGTCCCTACATGAACTCACTCTGTGACGTGTAATGATACGTATCAAGGCCTGGAAAGTTATATCAATAACTTCACAACTTTAGGTGGGTCTACAAGACACTAGGTCAGATATAATCCTAACATGAACGCCTTCGTTGACTGCACCCGAGTTTTCTCGGACGCGCACATTTATATGATTTAAAATAAATAAACATATAACTAATAATAACTGAATTTAAACAGTACAACAAGGCAAGGTATACTTGCCTGGCAAGAGAGCTGCAAAATATAACGTCCAGACGTCAAATGCCAAAAGTCAGAAACTATGGTCTCAGAAGGAAAGTCTCCGGATGCTGAAATAAACATCACTAACAGTCTCAAAAAATATCAAATAGCTAGAAACGCCTGTCCTTAAGTCCAATTTGGACACAGGGGCAAAAATGACAGTTTTCGGTCAAAGCGGGGTCCATATGTGGGCCATTTTGCACCGAAAAATGTGTCAGGGTCAAAGGTCTCCAAATTCGCCAAACTTAGTATCAACAAGTCCAGAACGTCGATACGAACCCAACGGAATATCCAGACCTGGATTCCGATGTGCCGATCACAAAATCGCCCGTCAAGTGGAGCCTGTGGGGCCCACGATACGGGATTTTGTCAACGTTCTCAGAATCGAACCAAACTTGGATCACAGGACCAACGTATTGCTACGAGTCCGATGGCACAAGTTTTGTTTCGATCCGACGTGTGTACACAAAGTTACAGCGTGTTCCAGAACAGGCGGATACGAAACGTTGTCGGTGGATACGCGTTGATTCCGGTGTGCACGCACATCCAAATCAACTTCTGCGAAATCCTGTACGTCCGTATCAACGGCGCGCGTATTTCGGTAAAGACCGCGTGCGACCAAGTCGTCCCGTTTGGCGGGGCGTACTCAGTTCCGAGGTGAATCGTGTCGTTATTTTTTCTGTTTTTGGATCGCGGTTCGCGATCGCCACAGGACGCGATGCACCGAGCGGGTTGCACGGGCACCGAGAGGGTTACATAGCCTACGTGTCATAACTGACAGAATTAAAAATGGAACTACGAGGAGATAGAACGGGTTACCTGAACAGGGCTCCGTAGAATGACTTTTCTGTGTCCGTGAAGAGATGCGACACGATGCTGATCGTGTCCGGCTCTGAAAGGCTGCTGTGTCCGGTTCTGAGTCCAGTGGGGACTCGTCGGGGCTTCGCCGGAGGCGCTCAAGCGGAGCTCGGCGGTCAGCGGGGCGTCCGGGCAGGGCACGGCGCTGCGGCTAGGGCTCCGGGGTCGTCGGCTCGCCGATGGAGGAGCTGGGTTAGAGTACGGGCTGAGACGAGGGGAGATGTCAGGCGGAGGGCGGCTGGGCGCTGGCCAGACAGGGAGTGGCCGAGTGGGGGGGTGGTGGTGAAGATGGTAGCTCGGGGCTGCTCTGGCGGGTCGGGGGAAACTGAACCGGAGTCGAGGGTGGGTCCAGGCGGAGAGGAGGAGGAGTTGGTTGATGATGATGGTGGTGTCGTCGGTGATGGGGGTAGCGGTGGTGGCGGAGTCGTGGGGGTCGTCAGGCGGAGGGGAAGGAAGGGCGGTGGTGGCGAGTGGCGGAGGCGAAGGGCTCGTGTGGGAGAGGAGGAGGAGAGGAAGGGCGGGCAGAATCGGGCGAGGAGGAGGGCTGGGACCGCCGCCGAGGCCGGCTGGGGGGGGTTGCCGCGTGTGGGAGGCGGAGGAGATGGAGGTCGGGAAGGGGGAAAGTGGAGGAGGAACAAGGAAGAAGAAGAGGGGGATGGCGGTGGAGCTCAGCGGGGGGGGGGGGGGGGTCAGCTCCGGCGAAGGGGGGGCTCGCCGCTCCGGCGGGGAGGGGGGTTGGGTAGCCAACGGTTAGGGGGGGGGTCGGCTGCGGCTAAGTTAGGGTTAGGGTTTTTCTTTTATTTTCTTTTCTTTATTATCTTTTATTTTCTTTTATAGAAAATAATTAAGGGTAAATAGGTAATTTCACATTCAGGATATTTACTTTATGTAAATACATCGAATCTGGACTCCTTTTGGAATGGACGGTGCATGTTCACCGGCCAATGAGGGGGTGACGCCTCGTACTGTAATTTGCAGAAAAGTCCCTATAATTTCATAAATTACACAGAGGTCCTATTTTGAAAATTGCACAATTACAAAATTGTCTGAGAAAATATCCGATTCCCAAAAATTCTAAAATGTACAGAACTGAGGGAAATTGCTGTGTGAGGGCCCTGGGGGAATGGGGGTGAGTCTGGGCAGGGACTGGGCCTAATTTTCTTGGGTGATACGGGCCACCGTATTAATTAATTAATAAATACTGCGCATGGTGTCCTCTAATTATTTAGAGGCAGGTAGGGCCATAATTTTACTACGATATCAATATACTAAATGTAGTATACTCATTGTAGAATATTAACGTATTTTTGTTTGGGCAAAACAGGTGCATGTTGGGTCTCTAATTTCTATTGGAACGGGGAAGGGTACAGATCTGGGAGTTTAAATACGTACGTTTGTAACGATATTTGTGCGTCTCAAACGAGGCTCAAAGCAGAGTATCTGGGAGTTGCACAAAGTGCAGGAAAATAGACTAACATGTCTAGGACAGGTATGTGAACTTTGTTTGGGGATAATGGTCAAGGTAAAGCTCCAAATAATTCGGTGATAGACAGGTGCACAAGTCAATAGGATATGTAAGCAAAATAAATTAAAATATTGCCATAAATCCTAAATTGTTAAAAATAATCATAAAATGCTAGAATCTGGTCGAGGGGGTTTACACTGTAGCAGTAATATCACGTAGTGGGCCAAGCTCTGGAACAGAGACTAAAGCACCGCAATAATAAATATATATATATATATGTATGTAATCAGCCTGTAGCCTGTGTGTCTCTCCCCCACCCAATGTAATCACACGTCTAATGTCCACGACGTCTCATGTCCATAACATGTAAGATCATGACCTCTAACTATTACAACGAGTCATAATGATATCTATGAATATACAAGACCTATGTCACGAATCATGTAAGCTTATACATAATCACCATGAATAACTCAGAAAAAATTCTGTCTCATGAATAGTGTCAAGTGTCATATGGTATGACGTACTAGATAAAGCAAGCACGAAAAATAGGATCGTGGAATCAACTCTCTAAATGACGTTACACGACTCCGCGTACGGCGTCGACACCCGAATCTTATTCGGACGCTAAGCAACGTCTCACGGTCCAAGGTTGAATATGTACATATCAAGAGTATATATATATATAGAAAGAACTCAAGCAAATAATATAACAGAAACTACTACAAGTTGGCAAGGTACATTTACCTGAGGTTTGAACTCCTTCAGTTGCTCCGGTAACAGCAAAATCTCCAAGTACGCCTTCGGATGCTAAAAAAATATTATCATCACTCTCAGAATACATAAAATAGCTAGAATTGACTACCCATAAGTCCAATTTGGACATAGGGACAGAATTGACAGTTTCTGGTCAAAGCGGGGTCCATAGGTGGCCCACTTCGCACCAAAAAATGTGCCAGAGATAAAGTTCTCCAAATTAGTCAAACTTAGTGTCTATAAGTCTAGAACGATGATACGAACCCAAAGAAATATCCAGAACTGGATTCCGATGAGCCGATCACAAAATTGTCCGCCAAGTGGAGCCATGGGGCCCACGAAATGGGGTTTCGTCAACGTTCTCAGAATCGAACAAAACTTGGGTCACATGACCAGCGTAACACTGTGAATCTGATGGTGCAAGTTTCATTGTGAAACGATAAGTACACACGAAGTTACAGCAAGTGTCAGAACGGCCTGATACGGGATATTTTTGACGGATATGCGTTAATTCCGATGTGCACGCACATCCAAATCAACTTTCGCAAAATCTTACACGTCCGCATTGACGATACACGCCTTTCGATGCAATTCGCACACGACAAAGTTGCCTCATTTAGTGGGACGCACCCAATTTTAAAAAAATCTGGGTTTTAAAAACCAAGTTTTTGGTCAACTTCACCCGCGAATAAAACAAAACATACAGCAAATTAAAATAAACTAATTATGGGGTTTAAAACTCGGTTATGTTGTCTAATTTACTATTCAAGCAGAATATAAAATATTAGCTAGGTTGGACATAAAACGGTCATGAACTTGGGAGTTCGGGACCGTTTCTGAACTACAAAATATGTTATTTTTCGGTTTTTGTGTCGCAATTTACGACCGACATAGGACACGATATCCCAATCTAATTATACAGGGTTAGAGAGGGCCATTCTTCGATCAGAACACAATAGGTCGATCGAAAATCGATGCGACGAGGAGGAAGTAAAACTCACCGGAACAGGGGTCGGCCGCGGTGTGCTACGCGTGAACGGGGCGGGAGGCGGTGCACGTCGGCAGCGGCGGCTGCAGGTTGCTGCGGTGGTCGTCGGCACCGAGGTAGCAGCGGTCGATCGTCGAGGAGTGGCCGGAGTTGGGTGGCCGGAGCCGAGTGGCGGAGAAGTGGTGATGGCGGTGAACGGCCGCGGAGAAGTCGGCGGGTCATCGTTGCCATCGTCGTCTTCGTCGTCGTCGGGGTCGAGTGGCCGGAGTCGAGTGGCGGGTGATAGTGAAGGGGCTGCTGGTGCTTATATAGGGGAGGGCGTTCGGTTACGAGGAAGTGGACGGAGGGGGTGTCGCGCCGGTACTGCGGGAACCGGGGGGGTCGTGCGGGTGTGCGGGAGAGGGGGCTAGCGGATCGGGTTAGCGGGTTAGGATCTGATCCATTAGGGTAGGGTTAGTTGGATTTAGTTTGGTTTGGTTTGGTTCGGTTCAAGTCTGGTTCGGTCTGGTTTATCTAAAACAACACTATTTAGCTATTTAAAAATAGTTTTTTAGTCCAATAAATTCCAGAAAAATTACACAATATCATATTATTAATTATACACTCAAAAATATAATTTTTACAATATTTTAATATTTAATATAATACACAAAAATATTAATCCCTGAAGAACATTTATTATAATTAATTCAAAATCACAGAAAAATCCCAAAAATTTATATTTAAAATTTTAAAAAAATTCTGGTGTTTACAGCCTACACTAAATGGATTACATGACGTGTTCCACGTGTCACAGTTGAGACGGTACATGACAGATCCTAGCCACATACTCGATCACTCAGAGATCGAGGTGGGTCTAACTCTCAGCTATCCAGAGCAGCCAGTAGAGATTCTGGATCGTAGAGAGAAGGTGCTGCGGAACCAGATGATTCCTTTGGTTCGCATCGCGTGGAGGCATCACTCTTCTGGTGAGTCAACCTGGGAGAAGGAGGATGAGATGCGCGAGCGTTACCCTTATCTTTTTGATCCGGGGGTATTCCCTTTCTTTGTTGTTGTAATTGCTTGTTCTAGTGGTAGTTCGTCTTTTAATTTCGAGGACAAAATTATTTTAAGGGGGGTATAACTTGTAACCACCACTTTTTATCTTAGAGAAATTTTGGTAATTTGTATGCTATTTATATTATTGGATAGTAGTTAGTGTATAATTATTTATTATGGCCTAGAATTAATTAGTGTAACATTAGTGTTAGTTATGTAGAAATAATTAGTTAGTTGTCATGGAGAGAATATTCCTTTTAGTTGTAGAGCTTTTTTTCTTTAATTAATTAGATTCATTTTTCTTCTTAATTTAAATTTTAATTGGATGATGGAGTGGCACAATTAGTAATTAGAAGCAATTACAAGCTCATATAGTGGACCACCTTGTCATGAAGAGATTTGAATTCTAATTTTTCTTCATTTATTCCTTCTTCTTTTCCAAACAACATCGTTTTATTTTTTCCTCCTAAATTTAGATCTAGAATTGAATTTCATTTCATTTCTTCCCCAAATCATTTTATTTCCTTCCATTGGAGTGAAAGGAGCTTGGAGAACAAGGAGGAGCTTGAGGAGGAGTCCAATTCAAGGAGGATCGTATCCGACTCATCACTTACGTGTCCAATTTTGGAATTCTTCAAAGAGGCTACCAAAATACTAGATAATTCTTTCAATTTTACCAAATTCATGGTTAGAAATATCCTTTGGTCATGTAGGAACCTTCCCATGGTTATATTTGACTTCTAATGGTAGATCTAGGCACTAGGAGCCCTCAAATTCGTACATCTAAGTTGGTGTCATAATTTTGGGGCTCAAATTAGAAAAAACCTCAATTGTCTCCATGTAGAGTGTGATTGTGTCCTCATGAGAACTATTGGTGTGTAATTGATAGTGTGTTAGTATCCTTGTGTCCAAAATTGTGTACGGAGAGTCCGTATCACGATATGTCATGATACTAGTTCGCCTCCGACTAGTACGATGAAGTCCAATTCTAGGAGGATCGTATCCGACTCATCATTTTATTAGTAGTATTAGTTCATATTAACTAGTATACCTAGTATAAGACTAGCATGGACTTGTATACCTTTGTACAACCTAGCAAACCTAGAGTAACAATGTATTGACCTAGTTAACCTAGTATAAACCTAAAAATGACCTAGTAATACCACCATTAGTTAATTAAGCATGATTATCATCTCTTATCAATTATTTATATTGATATCCCTTATTTAGGACTCTTGGACTCCAGTGTGAGCACTACTGACTATTCCTCACTTCGGATACTAGGCGAGTACAATCTCTGACAGTTTTTGTTATTTTATTGATTACTATGATTCTAGTTTTGTAGTGTTATACTTGATTTCTGACACAGTGGATACATAAGCTACTATCATAGATACCTGTCACGAGAAGTCGTGATTGGATCCATTGTACTAGTTGGGGGCGGGATAAATATTAGCAAGTTATGTGATCATACCCCCACTTACTTGTGCATAGCTCACCCTCACCACACGAGGGTGTAGCCTGATCTTATTACTTGTGCATAGCTTCCCATATATCATTGGCCTGATCCCCTTATATATACTTGTGCATAACCAATCATATATGGTAGAGCCTAATCTTGTCTCAAGCAGATCACATAATAAACTAATATTTTAAGACACTAATCTAGTATCTCTATTCTCTATATCCAGTTCATACCTGCTAGTATTTACATTTATCTGCTTTTTACTGCTTACCATGTACTTGTGATATGATGACTGTTTCTTCAGTTTTCTTATATTCTAGTATTTTATATCCATCATGTATATTCATTACTTACTTTTTTATAGTATTTATCAATTTAATTTGAACTGATGTTAGTTTATGTGCTTCGCTCCAATCCTGACTGGATATATTTTTTAGATAATTTATAGGACTTCTGTCCTACATACTATGGACCGGGAGTAGACGAGGGTTACATTCAGGAGCCTCAGGAGGATCCTGTTCCAGTAGAGGATCCATTAGTAGAGACTTAGAGCTTAGCATTCATTTTGTATTAGATTGTTCCACTTTGAGATTTGAGTTGTATTATTTCTTGGAGACTTATACATGTTGTTGATGATGCTAGACTCTTAGGTTTGGTTATTATTTTGGAGATTTATATTGCTAGACTTCTCTTGATATCATTTCTTATCTTTATCGTGTCATTTATCTTCCTTATAGTTATTGTGATTGAGTATTGGTTTAGACATTATTTCTATATTCATTGTGTCCTCCTTATGAAGTTGAGATATCATTGACATGTTATATATATATATATATATATATATATTATATATATATATATATATATATATATATATATATATATATATATATTTGTGAATGTGATAGATAGTATTGTTAACCTAGACAGCGTTCTACCGCCGATGTTGCAGCGTAGGCTTGACGTACCCACGTACTCATGCCCTTATTACGGGTGCGGATAGTGACACATTTTTATGGTGGGTCATGAAGGTCAAGGTCGCAACTAGTACAATATCATAGTAGTTCTCAGACTTTGAGTACTACTACGAGGCTGCTGTAGAATATAGGATATATGGTATAGGATACAGGATAAGGGTATACTCAATCACAACTAGAAAAAATTTCCAATCTAAAATTTTGCTATTATTATCATTCTGAATATTTGCTTTCTTTGAACATTATTGTCCTTCTTTGATGATATCGTTTATGGTGCCTTATTGACTTCTTTTGTTTTGTTCTGTCTTCAGGATGGCTCCGAAGGTCAGATTCTTCCGCTCGAGTGTAGCTAAAGATTCCGAGAGGTCTGCCACATCTGGACCTCCTACTTGGGCAGTTGGAGTTGCCCCTCCTGCTTCACCTGTTCACGTAGGATTTTTAGCAGCTTTCAGAGGTCCTCCTCCCCCACCTTCCCAGAGGGCTACCCCAGCTGTTGAAGAGGACCTTCTCCACCATCATAGTTTCCTTTTCCTGGAGGTGTGGCTGCTAACAGGGCACAAAATTTTGCTTTTATCCAGGGCATGGTAGATGTCCAGAGGGTGTCGACGGAGGTCCAGCGTGTTCAGGTTAAGGCATAGAGGATGCAGGCAGAGGCACACCAAGCACAAACTGAGCTGATGAGAGAGAGCATAGAGAGTGCTCACCAGGTGGCCATACAGGCAGTGGAGAGAGTTATCCAACATCATCCTGGCCAGCCGCAGCAGTAGAGGCCAGGCACTATAGTGGACTTCAAGAGGATGCAATCTCGAGAGTTCAAGGGTGCCGACAGGATTCTCTACGCTGACGACTGGTTAGAGGATATAGAGAGGAACCTATGATTGGCCCAGATCCCAGACAGCCTGCAGATCGAGGTGGCCGACAGTCAGATATTTGATATTGCCCTCACTTGGTATCGCACAGAGCCGAGGCTTACCGCACGAAGACTTACTTGGGAGGCTTTCAAGGAGCTTTTTAAGGAAAAATCCCCGGTGTGGACCTGGGAGCTTTGGAGAGTTAGTCTCATGATTTAGTCCAGGGGAACATGTCGGTTGATGAGTATACTGCAGAGTTATGCCGTTTGCGCCATTTTGCACCATCCATGGTTCGGGACCGAGGAGATCTGTAACGCCCCGCTCCAAACGGTTACTTATGGAACACTACGCTGCTTCGACTCGGTTGAGAATCGAGTCTCGGGGAAATCTTACCGAATCAACACGGACGAAGTGCAATGAACCCTTCGAATTAATCGAACGGCTTCTATTGAAATAAGTCCAAGAGTTTTGTTGGTTGCTTTGCTTCTTGGTTTTGTGTTGCTTTGTGTTTTGAGTTGCTTTCGATGACTTGGTTTTCATGATTTCGCTTTCTCGCTTGCGCGTTCTTTCGAATCGTAAGGGAAAGAGATTGAAGTATGCTAACCAAGTATTGTTGCATTTTCAGGACGCATAACCAAGGAGTGAACGTCGCTTAGGCTTCCCCATCCCCTCGTTCGGTTAATTAGGTGAGTGGCATAGGCCCTTCGATGAATCCTTTAAGTCTGCATGCCTAATAAAGAATCTCTAGTTCACATGAATATGCTGCCTCACTAAAAAGATAAACTAAAAGAGAAAGAAAGTATTGCATGCTTCAAATATAGAACTGCTAACTTACTAGTTGCTTATGGAATGCTTATTGTCCCTTGTATGCTATGCCTCGAGTATTATAGCTGGAAAACTCTGGACATGATCTAGAAAAGAGAAAAAGAGAAAAAGAGAAAAGAAGAGATAGACTTGCTTGCTCATTGTTCATCAGTTGCATGATAGCATATTTTCTGATAGGAGCTTGCATTCATGCATTTGGTCAGGACAACTTGTGCACAAGGATTATCTCTCGGGCGGTCCCTGGGGCACTGGGGATCGTTCGGCCGGAAAGAGATCTAGATACCCTGAGGCGTGAACGTCCTTACTTACGGGAGGGTAGACTCATCCATTAGTAGGATGGGCTTGTACGTCCCAACTACTAATCCCGTGGAGGGGACCATCATATAGTTAGGGCGCATGCTAGGTTTACCTTCTTGCATACCTAACACATTGATGCCTATTTTCGATTCATAAGTTATTCATATGCAAATTATGGCTAACTTGTGTGTCTGCTGCAGGATAACCGCTCGGCCGTGGGTAAGAATTATCAATATGCACTTGCATTATATTGTCTATGTTTCCTAGCATGAATTGTTAAAAAGAAACTAGACAACCAGAAAGACCACTTAATAATGCTAGCTTCATATGCTTACTTAGTGTGGATTTCTAAGGTGAGTTTGGCCACGGTCGCTCACCAGTACATGTGGTAGTACTGACCCACGTTTGTGGGCAAATATCCAGGTGCTGGGAGCGAGAGTCTGGCAAGCATCCTGAACCTGAATCAGCGTGTGCGCACCCTTCCTTAGGACTGTGTTCGTGCTGCTTCCTTTGCTGCTTACCTCTCAGTGGGCTACTCTTCTTCTGCTAGATATTTTGGTTATTTTGGTCCTACTATAAGGGCATAATGTAATGGGCGTTGTGGCTAGTTTTGAGAATGTGAAAAGAGTTGTAAGCCTTCTAAGGCATATTTTGTAACTCAGCCAAGCAAACACTTTGTAATCCAAATCTTCAGTATTCAATAAAAGAAAGTATTTTGTGTGCTATCAAATGTGTTCTACTTGGGTTCTCTGCGTTTTACTCTGTGCCTATAAATGTATATTTTCGTCTAACTTGTCTTGTGCAGGTACGTTGCTTGGTGCAAGCGCAACTTAGGCTTGCACGGCATCGCGCCCAAGCGAGGACGAACGGTTCCGTAGGGACCAAGCGAGGACGAATGGTTCCGTAGGGACCAAGCGAGGACGATAGGCCCTACGAGATCGGCCCCTACGGGATCGGGGCGCGACAAGATCGAGCCCGAAAGTTTGAGAAAAGGTTGATGAGAGAGATCAAGTCATGCATTTCTGATCATCGCACTGTTACCTTTGAGGATATCTTATTGGATGCACATATTGCTGAGGAGGATCTGGATCTCGGGCCCAAGAGGGGCAGAAATATTTTGGGTGGTGCGAGTAGCAGTACAGGACCAGCTAAGTGGTCCCCATATCCAGCAGCAGCAACAGAGACCGTTCCAGCACCATCACCAGTAGCACCAAGCACCGATCCGAGTTCCTGTCCAGCAGGTGCAGAGACAGCCAAAGAGACAGACATAACAGGCCATTCATTTTATATTCTGTGGAAAGCCATGACACACCAAAGAGGTCTATCGGAAGATGCTGGGAGTATGCCTTTTATGTGGGTCACCCGACCACCAGCTGAGGGATTGTCTAGCTCGTCCAACTTAAGGAGGACCAGCTAGAGCACCAGTTCAGGGAGTACCATCGAGGCCTCCTGCAGTTCAGCAGAGGGGACATCCATTACCGATACAACAACAAAGATTCTCCCAGAACCAACAACAGTGTCACTCTCCATTCCCAGTATACGTATTATGAGCGGATTATTTCTTGCTGGCATGTTATTTATTTGGTTGCTTTAGACTAGACCCATTATTTGGTTTGTCTTGGTTCTTGGTTTATGGTTTGGGTGGTTTGGTCATGAGTTGAACCCATGGTCTAAACCTCAAACCCTAGCTATATAACCCAACTTCTTTCTCTCTCCCTCTTCGTTCTTTCTTTTCCTTCTCTCTCTTCGGTTTTTCCCTCCCTCCATAGGCAAGTACACCTTGCATGAGAAATGAAGAAACCCTCTATATTATTGGTCTATTATGTTTATTATATAATTTTAAGCATGTTTAAAACTTGGTATTTTCGAATTTTGTGGATGGAATGGTGTAGATCTGAATTTTTTATAAGTGTGGATATTCTTGAGTTTTTCTTGGTTTTGATCTTCGAAAACTTATTATTTTTAAAAAATTATTGTTATATGTGATGGAGCACTTTATTTCGAGCAATTTGTCTTTTGAACCACTTGATTTGGAGTTGAGATGACAATTTTATGGCAGAACTAGTTTTTTTGGATTCTTATAATTTTTTTTATGGCCGAACTTGCTGTTCTGGGACGATGGAGTACCTTGCGGCCCATTAACATGTGCCCCCTCCAGCATGCGCCCATCTTGTTGGACATATGTCTACTTTGTGCATGCTTTCAAAAGTCGGACACATAGTGCCTTGAATGCATAAAAATTCACTAAGACCTGACTCTATGCGTCCAGAAGATTATGCGGCCAAGAGCCATGCGTCTCTTCTTTTGGACGCATGTCTCTACACAACTTTTGTGTCTCTACATGACTTTATTTGCTTTTGTCTTTTCTCTCTGACACTTACGTCTTGTCACATCAATCACCTTTATGTCACTTCCCTGATATTTCATTTATTGCCCATCACTTTGGCACTTGTCCTAAGTAGTGGTCATTTGCCCAAGCATGCGGCCTGGAGAAGCATGCGGCCTGGAGGAGCATGCTGCCAGGTTAGAACATGTGGCCGGGTTGGTTCATGCAGCCTGACCTTCTTGTGCATGAATTAGACAAGTATTATCCTTAGTGACTCCCTGTGTACACGTAGTACTTTCTTGTTGGGATCATTTATTTTATTTCGAATGGACTCAGTAACCCAACCCTTTGCTAGAACTTATGCTTATGATCTTGGTAATTGGACTCGAATATTGTATCCGTGCTGATATAATTATTGTCGGATATTGTTCATGATTTGTGCACCGAGGTACGATATACCGTGTTATGTGTTAAGTGATTTATATTTGGATTATGTATCGAGAATGCCTCCAAATTCCTGAATGTGTGATACTATATATATATACTTTCCCCCAACATGTGCATGATATGAGAGTCTAGTACCAAAGTGTGGCTAGAATTTTGATTGTTGAATGTTGCATACACGCTCGGGTGAATCCAGATTGAACTTCCATGGATTTGTATTTAACGTGCCCGTACTTTGTACGACATCTTAAGAAAAATTCTGATGTGGCAACGCCATGAGATTTCAGAACAATATAGGGTTAATTAGGCAACTAAAAGTGGTAGTAACATTGGAAGAAAAAGGTATCTTGAGATCATGCCAACGAACATTCCCACAGAGATTCATTCTAAGTGCGATGTGGGCTGGCCACCACAAATACTGTATATCATATGTCTTAGTGGAGTACAATATATGACCTATTATAAATAATGCCGAGCCACTATTTTACTATAGGAATATTGGAACCGCTATTACCGTAATCTAGCGCAGTGGCCCTACAGAAACTGGTATAATTCGTGAAGTGCATGTATAATCATTTATTGGCTCGGTTAGCTCGTGTCTAGCAATGGCGTGATCTGAGGATACCTATTATGCATTATTTTGAGATAACTTCATACTCTATAATTAGCAAGATGTACAAGTGATTGGTCGATCTTATTAATTGGACTTGGTTGTGATTGTAATATTTTGTTAGTAGCCTAGGAAAATGGACTATCATAGTGTAATGGATTCAACCCTTGTCCTTGTTTGGTTGTAGGGTTTGGCCTTTGTGCTAGGATATCCCAGGACCTAAGTTACAACACAAAACCTATATTATTATATATTTATTGCTTGGGTTTTTGTTTCTCTATTTCGTGCTTCATTTGTGGTACTTACTATTTGGAGTCTAACTCCACTGGTTTTGCATGGCCAGGTTTTGAGCCAGCACTCGAGGATCCATCATACTTTCCCCCGACTCATGGCGCATACCTGGAACATTGTCGCCGAGGATAACGACTGGATTTTCTTCTTCCCTGCTAGTCATTGTAAATTTTATCTTTTGGGCGTTTAGCCACCGGCACCGGTTAGCTGGCACGTCTGGACATTTAGTTTTCTTACATTATTGTATATAAATTAGACTGCAGCTGATCACTGTCATGTACTTTTGTTACTATACTAGCTTCTTATTTTGTACAGCTGGTCTCCTGAATATTTTGATGAAAGCATTTGGGACACTTTATTGCGTTATCATATATGCTCTATGATCACTATTTTTTGTTTGATTGATTAAGACATAGATGTTCGTATGACCCTAAGTGACCTAATAGAAGCATGCACCCCCTTGTCTAGTTATAGCCGTGATATCCGTACGACGTATAGTACCTTGTAAGGAATAGCTGGCCGTGTCCGTCTCCATATTCTGGTACTGGGGCATGACAAGAATTTAGTGGTGGCCCATGCATGTCTGTTTTATAGACTTGTGGGGCATCATGGTCATTGGAGTCTCAACCAAACATGATCCTTCTTGAAATTATAAATTTATCCTCTTCGATACTCAGCTTAAAATTTCCTAGATTGGTTGCTTCCCGATTCCTTCTCATCATGTACTTGATGTTTCTTATGATCTTCCTTAGGGTTTCTTCTCCTCCAGATATTGCAGCAAAAAGAAAGACAGAGTTGCGAGTAGAACGAGGTCCTGTAGAACCCCAGTCAGGGATCCAAGTTGAACCCACGATGAATGCGGCAGAGCAGCAGGATCCAGATGTTCCCGTACCTCCTACAGTACCGATAACACTATATACCCCAGTCATGCTAGAGATTATCCAAGGAATATTGGCAACCCAACCACATCAGATGATGGTTCAGCAGTAATAACATCAGGAATATCAACATCAACAGCTTCAACATCAAGAACATAATATCCTGTTGAACCAAAGGTTGCAGACGGCCCTAGAACGAGGCAAAAGAGTAGATTCTGGGGCATATGTTAGATTTTGTAGAATGAATCCCAAATATTTTGATGACACAGAGGACGCCATTACGGCAGATGATTGGCTCTAGGATATTGAGACCATTCTGGCAGCAACTAAAGTTTCTTCTGAAGAACATGTTGACCTGGTTCGCTTGAAGCTTCAGGATCTTGCAAGAGATTGGTGGGCCACGATGGAGGTAAGATTGAGGCATCATATTTCATGGAATGATTTCAAAACCCGATTCAGGATAAAGTACTTTGGGATTGTGGCTAAGTGCGAGCTACAACAGAGATTCACCAACCTCAAGCAGGCTGGAATGACAGTAGATGGTTACACGATAGAGTTTTATCGAATGAGCAGGTTTACTCCAACCATGGTAGAAGCAGAGGTGGAGATAGCGATGAGGTTCCAGCAGGGACTTCACTTAGAGATCTTACACATAGTAGAGATGCATGACTACCAAACCTTCGAGGCAGTATTGATAGCGGCCAAGAGGGTTGAGCTTACCTCTCAGAGGATTACATCAAGAAGAGTAGACCGGAAGAGGCCTCATAGACAGAGCAGCGAGGGAGGAGCCGTACCGCGAATGTCAGCACCATCATCTGGCATTCGCATCCATGATGTGACACAGAGGAGGCCAGTGACCTCGACAGTGATAACATCTACTCGGCAGCAACAGGCGAGCTAGCAGCAGCTACAACAGCAACAACGACGAGGAGCGGCGATGGGTTGTACGTATTATGGCAAGGGAGGTCATACCCGGAATGTTTGTCAGGCAGCGTAGACTATGCTTGATATATGGAAGCCCCGGTCATAGGGTTGCCACTTGTCCAATAAAATAAAGGCTAGGAGGGCCAGTACAACAATTTTTTGCATTGTCGGCTCCAAGGACAGTGCGGCAAGGAGGGCCAGCAGTAGAGGTGCGGCCTATTACTGAAAAAACTGTATTTGTCAAAAAATTATACCAATCCGCGGGCTGGCTAAAGTCTTCTTATAAAAATACTAGCTCATGTCGAAGAACCTATAATTAGCTTTTCGGAAAATTTCTTTCAGCGACCGTTGTCAATGCATGGTCAATTGCACCGAGAACAACAACAGCAAGAACAACAGAGACGGCAACAACGGCACCAGAAAAGGCAGCAGCAGGGAGCAGGACAAGGCCAAGGGCAGGCGTTCACCTTATCCCTGAAAGAAGCTATGGCATCAGGCAATGTAGTGGTAGGTAACATTTTCGTTACAATATTTTCTGCCATATCATTATTTGATTATGGAGCTTCGCACTCATTTATATCTGCACAATATGCGACACGTATTGGATTAAAGTTTGAGGCATTGCCAGAGAGGCTGAATATACTCACTGGCAATAGGATCGTAGTATTTAGTAGGGTGTGCCTAGCGTGTCCAGTCATAGTATGTGGACATTTATTACCAGCAAAGTTGATCGAGTTTCCTATGGGTAACTTTGATATTATCTTAGGCATGGACTGGTTGAGAGACGGTCATGCGACGATAAATTGCTATGAGGGTAGAATGTTATTTAGAGTCCCTGGTCTAGAAGAGTTTGTTTTTAGCAAAATAGCAAAAGACCATCATAAGGAAGGAATCACAATAGTAGCAATGGAAGAGGACCCGATACCCAAAATAGTTAAAGAATTCAGGAACGTCTTTTCCGACGAGCTTCCCGGATTACCCCTAGTTAGAGAAGTAGAGTTCTATATATAGTTGATGCCAGGAGTAGAACCAATATCCTAGAAGGTATACCTAATGTCACCATCAGAACTTGATTAGTTATATCAACACGTGGAAGAACTAAAGGCAAAAAAGTTTATTCGGACCAGTGGATCACCGTGGGAAGCACCAGCGGTATTGGTAAAGAAGAAAGATGGATCGACGCAATTTTGCATGGATTACAGAAAATTGAATGCGATGACGGTGAAGAACAAGTATCCATTGCCCAGGATTGATGACTTGTTTGACCAATTAAGCGGAGCAAGAGTCTTCTCCAAGATAGATCTGTGATCAGGATATCATCAGGTGCGAGTTCGAGAGCAGGATATACCGAATACAACATTTAGGTTACGATATGGGGATTAGGAATTCTTTAGTTATGTCATTCGGACTGACTAAGGCTCCAGCGGTATTCATGGATTTGATGAACCAGATTTGATGAACCATATTTTTATGACATACTTAGACCAATTTGTGATATTATTTATCGATTACATCCTTGTGTATTCTCGTAATGAGGAGGAACATGAAGAATATCTCAGGATAGTACTGCAGACTTTGAGGGAGCACCAGTTACATGCGAAGCTTAGTAAGTGTGAGTTTTGGCTGGATCACATATCCTTTTTTGGGCACATTATTTTTGAAATAGGAGTGTCAGTTGATCCCAAGAAGGTAGATGCAGTAGAGAACTGGCAGTTCTGAAGACAGTGGCCGAGGTGCGTAATTTCCTGGGCTTGGCATGATACTACATAAGATTTGTGTCAGACTTTCCTAAGATCTCGGCACCTTTGACTAGGTTGACGCACAAGAAAGTTAAATTTGTGTGGTCAGCAGAATGCCAGATAGCCTTTAAAGAGTTAAAAAAAAGTTAATCTCTGCATTAATCCTTACTCTTCCAGCAGGCTTCGGAGGATTCATGGTGTATTGTGATACATCTGGCAAGGGGCTTGGATGTATTTTAATGCAACACGTGAGAGTGAAAGCATATGCTTCTCGATAGCACAAAGATCACGATAAAAACTATCCAACTCACGATTTGGAGTTAGTAGTAGTAGTGTTTGTACTTAAGCTATGGAGGCACTACTTATATGGCGATCGGGTAGAGATCTTCATAGATCATAAGAGTTTGAAATATGTATTCACGTCGAAGGACTTAAACACGAGACAGAGAAGGTGTGTAGAGTTATTGAAAGACTATGACGTGAAACTTCAATACCATCCAGGCAAAGCAAATGTAGTAGCTGATGCACTTAGTAGAAGAGGTGGATAATTCATGTTGACTACTCAGAAGCACATTCTAGAAGACTTACGAGAGATGGGAATCGAGATAGTACTTTCACATGATACAAGAGTTCTGGCTAGTCTATAAATCCAATCAACTTTGGTGGATAGAATCAAGATAGCTTAGGCAGATGACCCAAAGATTCAAAAGCTACGGGCAGAATATGAGTCGAGCCTTTAGAAAGAGTTGACGATTCATGCGGATGGAACGCTAAGGTTTGGGACCGTCTATGTGTACCAAGGGGGATATTCGGCAAGAAGTTATTACTGAAGCACATAGTTCCCAGTACTCCATTCACCCAGGAGGCACGAAGATGTACCAAGATATCAATCAACACTTTTGGTGAAACGGAATGAAGAGGAAAATAGTACGCATCATATCGCGATGTTTGATATGTCAACAAGTAAATACAAAACAACAGAGACCGGCAGGGTTGTTCGCCATTAAATTGGAAGTGTAAAAGAACTTGCCTTAACAATAAACTAAAAAAAGTAAAAAGAGGTCCTAGCCAGACAATCTAAGTATAATTTTTTATTCTGGGGCGTGACGATGGAGATCGAGTGCTGCAGTAACTCTTTTACTCCGTTGACGGTCCGATACGGGAGTGAGGAAGCTCTTTTATGTTCTCTCTCCTGTATCTGTTGCTCGCCTCTCTTTTATGGGGTGTGCTACCCTTATTATTTATAGCCATCATTATGATGGGCTATAGATGCTGCATATGCCTCTGTTTGGTTGTCGTATGGGGGCTCCTTCAACAGAATATGGTTATAACTGGGCCGTATACTATGAGAGTGCTGCCACATAGCCTTGATTGAAATATGCGGTTGATACAATATCGGTGAAGAGGGTGTAGTCGTTATTGACCCATTATGTGCGTGACCTGGTCAGCTGGACACGTGGTCTGCACTAATTGCGTGAGGATCTCTTCGGTTGCAACAGAAAATATCTTGCAAGTTTGAAGGTCGCATAACTTCTTGGCCGCATAGTCGTCCTGGACGCATATGTGTTATCTTTTGGTCTTGGTCGAATTGACACTTCGGTCGCATGGCATTGTGGCCGCATACGAGCTCTGGTCTGGCTTTGGTCAAATGGACACTGTGGCCTCATGTTGACGAGGCCGCACGGGACCGTAGCCGCATATGATGACTAGGCCGCATAAGGCCAAAGCCGTATAGGGGAGGACACGTGGCATGACATGTTTGTCGAGACCATTAATACGTGATGTGACTTTCTATCTTTTTGCATGTCGCCCCTTTCACGAGTCTCGAGTCACTCAGAACTTCATGTCAGGCATCGGAGACTGTGTCGAGGGCTTTTTATGCGGCCTCTTACTCTGAGGCTGTCCAGGCCGCATAAAGGCTATTATGTGGCTTCCATCTGGCCGCATAGATAATGATTTTATGCAGCTCCAAGTGATATGAGCTCTATGCGGCCTGCAAAATTTTTATGCTTTTACAAGACCCCCTTCAAAGTTTCCAAAATGACAAGTTTGGAAACCTTGAATAAGAAGCATGGTTGAGCACTTTTGGTCGTATAGGGGTGATATGCCGCATATCTATGTTGCTTGCCAGGCTGTCAACTCATTAAATGTCTAGATTTGCTTCGGTCTTCGAGCGGATCTCTTGGGATTCTGCGTCGTTTGAAGATAAAGTGTCACAACCAACGAAGAGTCACTGTCATTTTTTGTCGTTACATGGATCGAGATGGATCAAGATTCAAACATCCATCATTATTATCCAAAGCCGAATATTCGAGCCTATATAAAAGGGGTGGAGGAGAGTGAGAGGTTCTTTACAAACCCTCAAGTTTTTCTTCTCTTCTTCCTCCTTGATGTCATGGCTCCCAAAGCATCCTCCTCCGTCGCTGCTACCAAGAAGGCCCCCAAGGGCAAGGACAAGGCCAAGGGGAAGGGCCGCGCTGTCGAGGCTGTCACGCCCCGGTCCCGCGGGGCCGTTCGTCCTCGCTTTGGTCCCTACGGAACCGACCATCCTCGCTCGGGCGTGATGCCGTGCAAGCCTAAAGTGCGCTTGCACAAGGCCAAAGCTTTGAACAAGGGCAAGTAAGCTATTCGATACTGAAGCAGCGGCACATATTGCAGAAAAGTAAAGAACACAATGGCACATGATAAACAAGCTCTTTTTATTGATAATCGACAAGCGGCACATGGCCGAGGTTACATAACGCTCAAGCACTCTTCTCTCGATTACAATGATACCGTTCCATACATTATGTCCCTCTATCTGAAAGCAGCTCAAAGTAGGTACAAACTCGATGCAGCTCGAGGCATCGACTCCAGATTTCCGGCTCCTTGGGATGAGGCACGGCTATCGCTTCCCGAACAAACGAGCACCTGAGAACAAGTAAACTGTTGGTGGGTCAGCACTTTATGCAAGTACTGGTGAGATAAATCAACTGAACAGAAGCTACACCCCCTGAGACCCACACTAAGTAGACTTGTGGCAAAACATTGCATTTCTAGTGATCTTGCTAGTTTTACCTAAGTTCGTTTCATGCAGTTCTAGCAGAGTCATATTACATCTTTTGAAACATAACTTTGAAACAGTTTTGCATACTCGATACTCAAGCATCCAAGCAACGCCCCAATCTCCCGCAAGCCCAATTGTCCCCGCTGAACGTGAATCACCACGTTACAGCTCTCCCGCAGGACAATCGTTCTCATCGGGACGTGCGCAGCATGCATTGTGTATCAAAATATAACTCTTTTTGGGGCAAAGCTTTTTATCAGACTGAGCATATCGAATTGAGGCAAACATATCAAGCACACAAGTTTAACTATCAATCAGAGGTCGGTCCCCGAGAAACTCAGGATCGGTAGCGGTAAACCAGCTAACCAATGACTCCTTTATCTGATGCTATTAGCAGCTGTGACTCATGGCTGCACATTACTGCCGAAGCAGCCGTAACCAAGGTTCAGCTCTGCACTAATAGCCATTGTCCGACCGATGCAAATGCATGCAACACTATCAGATAAACTCTATGATGCACATCTTAATGAGCAAGCAGGCTTATGCATAAACTCATATTCTTACCCCATGGCCGAACGGTTATCCCTGCAGCAGACACACAAGTTAGTCATAATATGCTTATAATGGACAAACTTATGAATCAATCTTCTGGTGTCACAAATGATAGGTATGCAAGAAGGTAAACCTAGCATGCGCCCTATCTATATGACGGTCCTGAGAAACTCATTGATGGACAACAACACCCCCCTAGATCCTTTCGGAACGGAACATCAGGGTGCTCTCACAATCCCTTCCGGACCGACCGATTCCCAGTGCCCCAGGAATCGACCGAGAGACTATTACCTTGTGCACAAGTTGTCCGAGACCAATGCAACAAACACATTCACATTCACAAGCACTTAACAATCTAATAGCCACACCCCCCTGGAACCCGAAGGCACGGAACATCAGGGCGGACTATTAGACTATACTCTTCTTCTTATTCAAGCAAACACATCTTTTCACATATCTAATAGCCACACCCCCCTGGAACCCGAAGGCACGGAACATCAGGGTGCACTATTAGTCTATGCATATACGAATCAAAGGCAGCAGTTCGATATAGCAAAACAGACAAGCAAAACATATTTTGATAAGCACGATTGATTCTTATATAACATGCAAAAACTATCTCTTTCTTTCTTAGCATTACAGGGAACATATTCAGGCGATTCGTTTACTTATCTTCTTAGCATGGCAAGAGTTCGTTTGAGCTGTGTCGGTGTTTCTAAGCATGCACATTTCTTATATCTCTTGGCATGGCAATGGTTCTATCTCATTCTGACAAGCATTTCCATTTCTCTTAGTTAGGCAGCGGGTTCGTTTCAGTGACAAGCTATGTGAGTTCTCTTATTAGCATGCTGAGTCGGTTCTATCATACTTCTTATGAAAACATTCTTCTTAAGCAAACAAGCATTCAAAAACTCAGATTCATTATTAAGTCGTGCAAGAATCAGAGAATGCAGTTCTGCCCACTCACCTTGATTAATCGGTCGGGAACTCTCCGAGAAGACTTCCGTTCGAGCAAGCAAGTCGATCCCACTTGTACATAGCGCCGACGCGGAGCGGGGCGCTACAGAGGCTGCCTCCTTCCTGCTTCCCAACGACTTTCAGTCGTCAATTAAGGGTAAGCTTGTCGGAGAAGATGAAGTGGAGTTCTTGAACACAGAGACACATATGCACAGTTTGATGCATGGATTCGTCTATGCGCCAACTTCTCACTGCCGCATAGGTAGCCCAGCCGTATGGGCAACCCGGACGCATGAATAACCCTGCCGCATAGGTGGCCAAGCCGCATGACCCATCATTTTAATTAGTTATGTAGAATTAATTAGTTATGTAGAATTAATTAGTTAGTTGTCATGGAAAGAATATTCCTTTTAAGTGTAGAGATTCTTTTCTTTAATTAATTAGATTCATTTTTCTCCTTAATTTAAATTTTAATTGGATGATGAAGTGGCGCAATTAGTAATTAGAAGCAATTATAAGCCCATGTAGTGGACTACCTTGTCATGAAGAGATTTGAATTCTAATTTTCCTCCATTTATTCTTACTTCTTTTCCAAACAACATTATTTTATTTTATTTTCCTCCTGAATTTAGATCTAGAATTTAATTGAATTTCTTTCCCAAATCATTTTATTTTCTTCTATTGGAGAGCAAGGAGCTTGGAGAACAAGGAGGAGCTTGAGGAGGAGTCCAATTCTAGGAGGATCGTGTCCGACTCATCTCTTTCGTGTTCAATTTCGGAATTCTCCAAAGAGGCTACCAAAACACTAGGTAATTCTTTCAATTTCACCAAATTCATGGTTAGGAACACCCTTTGGTCATGTAGAAACTTTTTTATGGTTAGATTTGGCTTCCAATGGTAGATCTAGGCACTAGGAGCCCTCAAATTGGTAGATCTAAGTTGGTGTCATAATTTTGGGACTCAAATTAGAGAAAATCGCAATTGTCTCCATGTAGAGTGTTATTGTGTCCTCATGAGGACTATTGGTGTGTAATTGATAGTGTGTTGGTATCCTTGTATCCAAAATTGAGTACGGGAAGTCCGTATCATGATATGTCATGATACGGTGATGTAGATTTGGTAATTTTTCTTGCATTGAGTTCTAGTATATCAATTTCATAAGTAATTATTGTATTACTCATTTTCCACATAATTAGATTATTAATTCTATATTATTGGTGTTCATAATATTTTGGTGGTGATTGGGAGTAGTTAGAGCATGTATTATGGGAGTATCATAGGGTGGATGGGTTTATTCTTCAATTTGCATCATTGGTGTTTATTTATTTGTCACTAGTGTATATATATAGTTGGATCTATGTGGTGTAAGATTTTATGTAGCATATGGAAGATTATATCAGTGCCAGTGATGAAGTGTGTGTGTGTGTGTGTGTGTGTGTGTGTGTGTGTGTGTGTTGTGTTGAGGGAGATGACTGATACCTGGTTTCAGTGTGGATACTGGATGGTGATCAGGGAGGGATACATTGTGGTTAGTGGATGGTTGAATGCTGGACCTGATTAGGCAGGTATCTGTTATTCTTGTGGTTGTTGTTGTAGTGTGTTATGATAAGAGGAGTGATGTATTACAGTTGATGTATGCAACTTGCTTGTTGTATAGCACTGCAGGTGAATGTATCAGTTGAGGCTAGGGGGATTGGTAGCAGTTGGGCATTGGATTGTTGTGCAACCTATGAGGAAAAGTAGAACAATTAGTAGTTATATATCAGGTGGGAGTGCATACAGTTGCTATATAGTTGAGGGCACTGCAGACTTGGGGAAAACATGCATGTGTTCAGGAAGCTCGAGACAGAGGTATATGTGCTCGAGTAGGAATGTGTCGGATACCTGGGAGTGTGTTTAAGTATGAGTAGCATTCATTAATGGAGTTTGTGGTACCAGTCATCTATGTTTGGGTTGTTAGTGTTCAGGCTTGTAGATTTGGAATTAGGGCAATATCAAATATATATGTGGGCTCGAGTTGGAATGTTCAGAGGTGGGGATGATTAGTTTTGCAGTATATGGGAGTATATGGGAAGTTCTTGACTACATCAGTAGCAGCAAATCGAATAAGGAGAGTAACCTGGGTTGTTTAGAGCATTATTTAGGGTGCATTTGAAATGCACTTGTGTGTAGTTCAGTTAGGCTAGGGAGTGTCGGGTTTTAGTTGAGGGGTTGGATGGGGTGACCAGATGAGAGTGAGGGGGAAGGACTTGTTCAGATATCAGAACACTTAAGGACTGATATTAGATATGTGAAGTGCAGAGTATCAGAGAAGGGTCTATGAGTTGTGCTTTTTGAATCTAGTATTATACTGGCAGTGCAAGTGTTTAAGAGATTGCATGATGCATGAGTGAAGAGAATCAAGAATAATGCACCAGTGTGCATTAGAGCACTGATATGAGCCATGGTGTCAAGGAGGTATAAAGTATTATGAACTGTATTTAGATACTAATTGGGTTGAATATAAACATTAGTGAATAAGATTAGTATAAGAGTTATTTATATGTTAACAGTATCTAAGATAATAAATATTAGCTAGTATTAGTAGTATTAGTTAATATTAACTAGTATACCTAGTATAAGACTAGCATGGACTTGTATACCTTAGTACAACCTAGCAAACCTAGAGTAATAAGGTATTGACCTAGTTAACCTAGTATGAACCTAGAAATGACCTAGAAACACCACCATTAGTTAATTAAGCATGATTATCATATCTTATCAATTATTAACATTGATATCCCTTATTTAGGACTCTTGGACTCCAATATGAGCACTACTGACTATTCCTTACTTCGGATACCAGGCGAGTACATTCTCTGACAGTTTTTATTATTTTGATGATTACTATGATTTTAGTTTTGTAGTGTTATGCTTGATTCCTGACACAGTGGATACACGAGCTAGTATCATAGATACCTGTCACGAGGAGTCGTGATTGGATCCATCGTACTAGTCGGAGGCGGGGAAAATATTAGCAAGTTATGCGATCATACCCCCACTTACTTATGCATAGCTCACCCTCACCACACGAGGGTGTAGCCTGATCTTATTACTTGTGCATAGCTTCCCATATATGATTGGCCTGATCCCCTTATATGTACTTGTGCATAGCCAATCATATATGGTAGAGCCTGATCTTTTCCTAAGCCGATCACATAATAAACTAATATTTCAAGGCACTTAGCTAGTACTCTATTCTCTATTTCCAGTTCATACCTGCTAGTTATTATATTTATCTGCTTTTTACTGCTTACCATGTACCTGTGATATGATGATTGTCTCTTCAGTTTCCTTATATTCCAGTATTTTATCTCCATCGTGTATATTCATTACTCACTGTTTTATAGTCTTTATCAATTTAATTGGAACTGTTGTTAGTTTATGTGCTTCGCTCCAATCATGAATGGATATATTTTTCAGATGAATTAGAGGACTTTTGTCCTACATACTATGGACCGGGAGTAGACGAGGGTTACATCCAGGAGCCTCAGGAGGATCCCGTTCCAGTAGATGATCCATTAGTAGAGACTTAGAGCTTATCATTCATTTTGTATGGGATTGTTCCACTTTGAGATTTTAGTTGTATTATTTTGTATTATTTCTTGGAGACTTATACATGTTGTTGATGATGCTAGACTCTTAGGTTTGGTTATTGTTTTGGAGATTTATATTGCTAGACTTCTCTTGATATCATTTCCTATCTTTATCGTGTCATTTATCTTCCTTATAATTATTGTGATTGAGTATTGGTTTAGACATTATTTCTATATTCATCGTGTCCTCCTTATGGAGTTGAGATATCACTGATAGGCTATATATATTTGTAAGATGTGATAAATAGTATTGTTGACCTAGATAGCATTCTACCGTCGATGCTGCGACGTAGGATAAACGTACCCACGTACTCGTGCCCTTATTCCGGGTGTGGGTCGTAACACTTCCAGGGCCGACCCTGGCCCAGGACAAGCCAAGACGACCAACCAGGACCCACGGACCAGGGGAGGGCCAAAAAATTAGTTCAAATATATGTATACTAATAATTTTGTATCTAAAATAGAACTAGTATGTACTATTTGTCTCTTTTAACATAAGATAGTTGTGATGTAGTGGTTATTATGTCAAACTTGTACACTAAAGGTCCTAGTTTCAAGTCTGGGTGTAACATATTTTTAAATTTATCATTTTTTTAGTTTTTTAAATTTTTTATATTATATATGGAAGGATCCATTTTGAAAATTCGTCTAGGACCCCCATGAACTCAGAACCAGCCATGCTCACTTCAACAACTAACCAAACACCAAAATTTAGACTTTCACTTTTAACCTCTACTTCTTTAAAGCACCAAAACAAAATATATTTCACTTCCCTCCATTTCGCTCCACTTTACCACGCGAACGCAAAATGTCAATTTTTGAATTTTTGTACTTCGACGCACTTCGCAGAACCAAACAGCCCCTAAGATCAATATCTACTGTGTGAAATCATGCATGAGACAATGGACCGAGTATCAAGCCTATTCAGCACTGGGCTCGTAGCAACATGAGTTCTAGAACAAGATGTGTAATGGAAATACATGGCCACTGAAATGTTGGAGAAAGGAAAGCAGTCAAATATTCAGAAAGTCAGAAATTTACTTCCCTAATATCAAAGTAAAGAAGTAAACACTCCACATCAACTTTTCACTAATTAGGAAGCATCGCCTTTAATTTCTATTACATCTTTGCATTGACAATCAACATACAGGAGCAATCCAAAGTAATTGCTAGTTCCAAGCTACAAAGTGGAAAGTCTCCTATAAATCATGACATATTTTGTACGTATATCTAGTTTGCTACAAATAAAGTAGTCTTTACTAAGTATCGGATATAAAAGAATGAACAATCGGTTGGAAGAAGAAAAAAAAGTATGTGTATCGCGGTTGCACTCTTGATTTGCTCTATTTCCATGCAACAGAGTCGATTTCATCCCTGGCTGATTTGTAAAGCTCAAGTCTTCGAGCTATGGCCTCCCTCTTCTCCATCAGAGCAGGATCCTCATCTAACATTGCACTAAGTTGCTTCTTCTGCAACATAGAAGAAGAAAAAAAGATTGGATGCATAATCAACAAATTAGATTGTGGCTGCGTGCAAACAGACTTAAATTATTTTACCAGTTTCAGAAGCTGCGAGAAAAGAAATTTACCATTTGACAAAAAGCATATAGATTACTAGTACACACATTACGGTGACAAGGTTAATATTTGTCCTAGTTATCATCAACTTCAAAATGATTCCGAGTAAAATGCACATGGCAACTAGTGCACAGCTCTAACTCTAAGTCAATACGACTATATAGAACCAGCGATCTAATATTTAAAAGCAGCCCAACCTGATTTCAACCACCTACAAGAAGTTGAACTCACTACTTCTCAACCCAAAAGTTGGAAGCGGCTATTGTTCCTCGATTCAAAGAAACCAAATAGCACACCCTGACCTTCATTTGGATACCATGGTGGTAACATATTATGGTACAAAGTAATGTTGTATTCTCTCTTTCTAGTTGTTTCTTCTTTGTGCTAGTGCTTGATGGTTAGTTATGGGCACTTGAGCTTTTATTGCTATGATGATACCTTGCACTTGGTTTTTGGATGTAATACTGCAGCTGGTCTTGTGAACTTGGTTTTTGAATACTATGATGGCATTTTTCAAATTCGATTTTGGACCCACAGTGGTACTGGTATCTATTATTATGGTGTTTGATGATTAGAACCTTTTTGATTCAATAACAGGTTGAAATTTGAAAATACTGAAAAGTGAAAATCGTATCTGTTTACCCTTCTACAAAGTTTTGAGAATGTATAGTTTCCTTGATTGGGAATTTGTCATCAAATTATCAAGTTTCAAATTGAATATTCACCATTAATCATAAACAAAATTAGACTTCGAATTCAGTTTGACTTATAATTCCTAATAAATAGCCCATCAACATATTGGCTGTACAAGTAAAATGAAGGAAAATGGTCGAGCATAACTAGAATTCTGCAATACTTTTCATTTGTAAAAGGTACAATGCAGATAATTAGAAGCAGTTAATTATGAAGTAGGCTATAACAAGTCAAGACAAGTCGAGTATGGCATGTCAATAACTCATTTATGCCCGAAATTACGAAGTTCGAGCTCGATATTATCGAGCCAAACTCATGCTCCACCTGGAGCTTCAAAACTGCGCTCAAGGTTAAGCTTGATTAGGCACATGAGCAGCTCGGTTAATCGTGAGAAAAAAACATAAATTGCATGTTGAACTTGTTTCATATCAACCCTTGCAATGGGTTCTTCCCAAGTTGATCTTGTTTGCATGTCAAGTTGGATGTATTGTGTATGCAATATAGGAATAAACCTATTAGGCCGCTAGTTGAGCTTGTTCAGGGGCTCACAGGGAAAATTTCTTATGTTCAAGCTCTGCTTACTAAAGAAATCGAGGACATTTCCATGTAGAGATTTTTTGTCAAGTTCGATCGAGTCTCATGATCAGTGGCACAAAATAGTTCAACCCAAAAAAAAATTGGGCAGGCCAATACCTTGTGTACATGTGCATGGGTAGACCAATGCTTTAGTGACACGTTAGCTTAAAGTATATATGAAAATTTGGGACAACCATGGCTCCCCTTGGTCCACACCGCCACGTCACTACATATGTGTGTTCTGTCACTGAGAACTGAACCGGCCATTCAATCAGAAAAGGCGGTGGTTCAATTTTAGTCGAAGCATGTTCACTATAAACATAAATTTTATATGATTAAGTGTACGGGTAGGTCAATGCTTTAGTGACATGTTAGCAGCGTTTTAAAAAGTTATGGGCGTTCCTAGACGAGTTGCCTCGCCTCCTAGCCTGGGAGCGCCTAGGCGCATCTTGCCTCGCACGGAGAAGAAAAGTACTACTTAGACTGCTTCTCAAATTCCATTTTCGTAACACTTGTCACTACTGTATTTCATGTTAGGTTATATAAATTTATTTGTATACCTAAAAACTAATCAAACTTGGATTTTTAGACAATAAACTAAAGAAAAAAGTTTAAAACAATACCAAATTACTAATAGAAAACAACAAAATAAATTAACATCACAAAATAGTCTGAGACACAACATTAAGTTTAAAAACAATAACATCACAATAAGTCATTATGATATAAAACAAATTGTTCAAATGGAGAAACAAACATAAGATGATCAATGAGTCGATCTTCCACATTCCAAATCCTCTTTTTTTCCTTCTGATTTATGTTTATTTAGTTAGTAATTATAGTGTTAAAACTTAAACAACACTCTATTTGAGCATTTAAAACTTAAGCATGCAACTTTAGAAACTAATAAAACCAAACAAGCCCATAAAACTTATTAAAAAACTCGAGCAAAGTCTAAAGAAGCTGCATAAAACACCCAAATCAGACTCACCTAATTACCCATTGTCCAATCTCGTCTTTGACGCTTTTTTTGTCTAAGCATTGCCTAGAGGAGATAACTCACCTTCCTTTAGGTTAGGCGGAGAAACATTGCCTGTCCTTTTGGGCGCCTAGGCGCTCCTTTAACAACACTGCATGTTAGCTTAAAGAATATATGAAAGTTTGGGACAAACATGCCTCCCTTTGGTCTACACACACACACCCACACCCACCCACCCCACCCCCCCCCCCCCCACCCCCCACCCCGCGTCCCTATATATGTGCGTGTTTTCTCAGAACCGAACCAGCCATTCAAGAAAAGGCAGTGGTTAAATTTTACTCGAACCTAGTTCAATATACACATAAATTTTATATATCTCGCGAAATAAAGTTTTTCTTTGTAGCGTGTCAACATAATCTATCAATAATAAATTTGTGTTCACAATTCATTGATATTACTAAGAAAACATTTTGATATCATTTTAAAAATATTTAGTTCGCTTATAAATATTAAAGTAGTCACTATTCTCATAATAAGATAGGAAACACTAACTGTGTCATCTATGCATCTATGCAGTTAAAGCAGTAAACCAATAGCAAAGCGGTCGATACCACTATTTGACTAGTCGGGACTAGCCTTCAAAAAACGGATCATTTTATTTTTAATACTAGTACTAATTCTACATAATAATATCCAATGATATCAATTAAACAAACTAATACCAAATTATGTCAATAAAAAAAGTTTCACAAAGCACCTCATTATGTCCATAATCTTACTAATGAAAAGAACAAAAAAATTCACACACCAACATCAAACTGTGTCCATGATAATAAAAATTTCACACACAAACATCAAACCATATGTCCATAGCAACCTCCTTCTCTTTCTCGTTATTTTTTCTTCCTCTTTCTCGTTCTTTTCTTTGCTCTTCAATTTGGTTTGGATTTGGAAGCATAGAATTCTTTAATTGTAAATTTCAGACTTCTAAGGGATAAAAAGATATTAAAAAATTTTGAGCATATAAAAGATGAACCAACCATTTTTTTGAAAAATTGAATTTTTTGGTGATTTACAACAGTTAAAAGCGTCACAAATCGGTGAGTAGTCGGTACTTTTAAGGGCCGATTTTCTTACCCAAGTTTTGTGAAAAAAAGGCAGTGCTACAGTGCCTGCCGACTAGTCCCCACTTTAATTGCAGTGTCATAACATTTTCATCACATAGACATTGCATTATAGTGCAAACATTGTTGTTTTCTTTTTAAATTACAAAATGTAATGTCTTTATTATACAGTTTTCTGACATATAAGAGGCTGACACATGCAAGAACTATCTTGAAATCTTAATTATTAATGAGGGTCCAAAAATTTATCATTATTGAGAGGCCTGGGAAACTGAGAAAAGAAGCCCCATGCCTAAGGGAACCTTTACCATCTTTGTTCTGATCTGTGAACAAGTGACGTGTGTGAGGTTATATATTTTGGAAACTGAACCAGTCACTTTTAATTGGCTGACTAAATCGACAAGGAAACTTGAATAAACTGCATGAAACGTACCAGGCCAATAATAGGTTCGACGGAATGGTAGCAAACGTTTTGTTTGGGAACCAGTCACCTTACCTAAGGAGGAACAGATCTCGGAAGCCTAGAGGTTATGGATAGGGCCTATAGACTAAAAGCTTATGGATGTATCTGCACATTGATAAATTTTGGCTAAACAGCTGAGAGGCAAACATGAAAAACCAAACATGTTTTGGGACAGTGAAATAGATGATAATGCTTCTTGCACTTGGAAAAACATACTAAGATGCAAAGAAAAATATGTCTGATGATCCAATGAAGATTACTACAGAAACCTCTATTTGGTTTTGATCCCTGGATAGAATCAGGGGAGGACTATAGATAAGTTGGGAAGGCAAACATATGCAGTATTAAAGGAGAATCACATAGTTCAAGAGATAATTGAACAGACTCAGTGGATGTCAGAGAAGCCGTCGCTAACTGCAGCATACAAAGATGAAATTAAGAAGATCCAGGTGGAGAGGAAGAAGACTGCAGACTACTGGATAGATAGATTATGGCGGAAAGGAACCATAGGGAATATAGATTATGGTGGAAAGTCTGATACCTAGGGCACTGCCTAAAAGGAGTTGCTGCTGCTATAAAGCTTTGAAAGGTATGTTACTCGCTAAATGCAGGATGCTCCAATTTGTACAACCAAACTCATCCTATGGAGAGCAGCAAACGAAGAGTTGGATTACCTCTTCTTCATTTGCAAATACTCTATGGTATATGGAATAACATCAAGATTCAGTCTATGGGGGGTATACAGAGTTGGTGTACTTTGGACTCTTGAGGGAGGCTGTGGAGGACATCAAAAGTAAATTCAGGGAGAAGTATCAGGTTTATACTTTTGCAAGATTAGCAATGAATGCAGTAGGGCATGTATGGCAGGACATGAACAGAAGGATATTTCATAATGAATTCCTCAAGCAAGAGTGGCTACAAAATAGAATCACTAAATATATAAAGCTTCTAATAAGTGGTGCCAGAGAACAGCACCAGATGAAGTCAAGGAAACCTTATTGCAGCAATGGGACATACGATTGTGGTAAATAGGTACTCTCGTGATATTGGTGCATGAGGTATTGGAGACCCTGTATAACATGCGAACATCCCTAAGTTATCAATATATTTACCTTTTTCAATATATATATATATATATATATATATATATATATATATATATATATGTGTGTGTGTGTGTGTGTGTGTCAACAAGCATTGGCCAGTGATCAACACTTGAAGAGAAGACCGGGAAACAAGTCAGAGGTTTGAATCATCTTGTTAGTGCTATGCACTTAATTATAAAGGATCATGAACTCGGATATCCATATATCTGCTGACTGAGAGGCAAACCCGGAGGAGTGGTCTACCTAGGTAAATAATATAATTGCGGAATGGGCATTATTAGAGTCAATAGTACATGGAGATAAGCCAAAGTGGTGGATCAAGGAAAAATAATTAAAAAGACGCAAAGATTGAGGATCATATAGAGAACCAGGCCCAAGCATAGGCCGATGAGATCGTAGGATGAGAAACACATGGTTCATTCATCCTACATAGACACCAATGCCACCATGAATCCTGACAGAGCCTAAGAAACGTTTGAAATAATACTGAAAACAGATATCAAGCAGAACAGTGGCTGACAATGGGAACAAAATATACCTCTCTTGAGCCAACTTGGGCATAGAAACGATTTAGCAGCGACCTCTTAGCCTCTCGGACCTGACAGTGGACAACTGCCTTGGGAATAGTATTCTTCAATGTATCGCATATCATCCCCACATAAGCCGTCACATTAGATGCTGGATATAAATCAACGTTAAGCCACATAAACAATATGATGTGTTATCAACTGTAGTACACTCTGATGCATATAACTTGGTTACAGTTTACTCACCAATCCTCCTGAGGTGATTATCCTGGTATCTATCCATGGCTGGGGCTTTGGAATCTGAAACTTTATCCGGTTCAGTAGGAAGTTTCCGGAAAAACTCCACTGTAAGGTAACTTGACTCCATTTCTACCAGACGAAGTACTGTTTTCCGGCTATCGTCACGGAATCTTTCCAAAGCTTCATTTGATGCAGCTGCTATGTCAGCTTGGAGAGTGGGGAAGCGCTTTAATTCCTATAAAATTCAGTTAAATATTATCAGAAGTCAGAGAGCACATTCAGAATAGTGTCATGTGCCTACACTTGGCTTGAAGAAAATGCATTCAAATGCAGGTACAACATAAATTAGGTACAACAGCAACAAAACAACATTAAAATGGGAAGCATAAACTTATCATATGAGTAGCAATTTCAGGTGTGACTCATTTTGAATACGATACACTTTCTCTAGAAGTAAGATGTATCTAAATTTTATTTAGAGGTAAAAAATGATAGAGAAATGGCTTCAGATATTATATTGGACACAGAGCTAAGTTCGGATCACATTGGGTTAAGCCAAGTTGGATAAATACTAGGCTACAGCACATGGATCTTTTTATAACTATTAAAGTAGAACTCTGGAGTGATAGTAAGGGTTGAAGATTATATATTTATATTAAAAATCAATGTTTTAAAAAGTTCTAGGTACTCCTAGGCGAGCTGCCTCGTGTCTCGTCATCTTAGGCGCACCTAGCCTCACCCAGAGAAGAAAATGTCACTTAGACAGCTTCTCAAATTCCCTTTTTATAACAACATATGTCACTTTTGTAGCTCATATTAGATTATCCAATCTTCTCTATATCCCTAAAACTCATCAAACTTGAGTTAAACTCATCAAACTTGAGTTTTAGACAATAAACTAAAGAAAAGAGTAAAAAAAAAAACCAATAGAAAACAACAAAGCAACTTAACAAGATCACAAAATAGTCTATGTAACACATCATTCAGTTTAAAAACAATAACATTACACATAAGTCATTATGAATCATGATAGAAGAAAAAATGTTCAAATAGAAAAACCAAGGTAGTCAAAGGTGCAAGGCACACCGAGGCGAAAAGGGTCCATATCGCCCCAGGCACAAGGCACACCTAAGGCGCATGCCCAAGCGAAGATAGGCGCAAAATAAATAAATAAATTTTATATATATATATATATATATATATATATATATATATATATATATATATATAACCAACAAAAACATGTTAAAACATAACCAAGTAAACTATCATAGCAGCATTAGCAGTTAACAAAACTAACAAAAATTTATGTTCTCTAACAAAAAGTAACAAAATGAAACGAACACAAATTGTAAAAATAAAAAGCAAAATCAACAGAACAATCATTCATCTTCATCAAACCTCATCAAATCACCATTACCGCCAATAGTTCCATCACTATCATTTCCTGTCATGTGAGCTCATAGAGCCAAAATAAATAACAAATACATAAGACGTGCCTAGGTGCGCCTTTACTTGTTGGAGCTTTGTTGCAAGACAGGCCTGGAGAAAGGCGTCTCGCCTAGTGAGGTGTAAGCGCGCCATAGGCGGACCTTGGGTGCGCCTTTAACTACACTAGAAAAAACAAACATAAGATAATCAACGAGACAATGTTCCACATTCCTAACTGGCTTAAAGCATCATTTCTTCTTTTTATGTCTATTTAGTTAGTAACTTATAGTGCTAAAAAGACTATTATGGCCTTTAAAACTTAAGTATGTAACTTTAAAAACTAATAAAACAAAACAAGCCTATAAAACTTATAAAAAAAATACAGCTAAACAAAGCTCCATAAAACACCCAACATAGCTCGGTGCGCGCATAGGCTCGTCTAATTACTATTCACCTAATCTCACATTTGGTGCCTTTCTCACCTAGGTGTCACCTAGAGAAAGATACCCCGCCTTCCTTTGGATTAGGAGGTGAAACATCGCCTTTAACAACATTCCCCCGCGGTCCAAAGACCCATTTTATAGGAGTTGGATTAACGCAGAGACATAATTTTTTTTAATCCACTTAAAGTGAGCTCCATAGAGATTGAAACGGGTTTGTTCCAATACTATGTTAAAGTCCTTATGAGGTGCACCAAAACTCTAGAGTGGTAGTGAAGGATAAGGGTTATATATTTATATTCCCAATAACATTTATTATTGTGGGGTTGTCATGCCTTCACTCTTTGGCATAATATCTCATAGAGGTAAATGCAATTCCCTATAACAAATTGTATCATCTACCTCTTCGTCTAGACTCTTTAAAGTCTATGGGAACTTGGAGGTGCTCATTAGTTATACGAGATTAAATTACAATCCAAAAGGTAGGTAGGTATACCTACCTGCCAACTGGCCACCTAAGTTTTATGGCACGGCTCTCTCGTGCTCATAGATGCCTTAGCTAGGAATTTGGCATCAACATAAAGGGTTGATTTTATGTCGACATTTAGTCATAAAACTATTTCAAATCTTGTATGGAGCTCTTCTTATTCTCCATATCCAACCCAATTTTGATGGGAGAATGCTTGAATGATGATAGAATAACATTTTATGACCCTCTTTACAAAAAATAAACAATTATGCACAAGATAATAGCCAAGACAATAATCAACCCTTGACTATTTGAATTGCTTAACTACTAAATTTATTGGCAAGTCCCTAGCATATTTTACCCAGAACTTAATATTTTATCAACTGACAAACGGAGACAACTACTGCAACAGGATAAACTAATCCTGTCTATATGTTGGCACAAAGGAATTAGTAGAAAAGAACTCTTCGCACCAACCTGGAGGAGACATCAAAACTGGGTGAGAATCCAAAAACCAGATTACTGGCATCCAGAATTGAGTACACCAAATTTCTAGCTGAGGCAGCAGAAAGCTAATGCCTTGTCATAGAACTCCCAAGGCCAGCTGAATTAAAGGTGGGTATGCGTAGATTTTACTGTACCTGTACTTTAATTTAATGGATGATGGAACCAAGAAACGGTGTCCAAGTTTCCATAGATTGAAAAGAATCAAGATAAAGAAGTAAGATGATAATAAAAGCTAGGAGTTTGGACTAACCCTTTTGAATGGTCCATTTTGTGATTTGAAATGTAACACTTCGACTATGTAACACTTCGATTTGAAATGTAATTACACAAATGGCTGTTCTTTCAAGTAACTTTCTAAACTATAAAGCTCACTGATACTGGTCATAACAGCTTAGAGTTTTCCAATCTTGCACCATTTCGGATTAGCGTAAACTTACTACAAACAACTTTCCTAGTGCAAACAATCAATTCAAGAGAAAATATCATGTCGCCATGAAGTCAAATTTCATAACTAATCAACAAATAATTTCATTACACTAAACAACAGATGCATTCATTATAATAGAAAATACATTTTATCTGAATTACCGGTCACATGACATCCAACTAACCTCTGTTTCTCCAATAGACTTCCTCACAAGTTCCTTCAACACGAAGTGCACCTAAAAAGATAACCCAAAAAATCAAAGAACGATTTTGCAGTCATTCTAATAAACTAAAATCCTGAGGATTATAAAAAAAAAAAAAAAAATCTATAATGAAGAGTACACTAAAATGTCAAAAGGATTGCATGTCAAGATTTCCAATACTGGAAAGGGACATGGCAAACTGGCACAACATGAGGGATCAAGTGATGAATTTCAACCAGAAAAGAAGATAAAAAGCTGGAAAATAGCCTAAAATTGAACCAATTAAGATATGGAAAATGAAATAATTTCCAAAAACATCTTTCAAGTTTCAACATACATGGAGAAATATCAAGTCATCGCATACATTATATTGTTAACAACTGAAACCAAGGAACCACAAGACACTACAGCAATGATGGCAATGCTACCCTTTTGCAGTCATTTTAAGATAAAAGTACTCAGTCGCAAGTTGGCATACTAATTATTTTAATCATTTTTGCTAAGTGCAAATATGCACAAAGCATGGTTTTTTATCTGACTTTTGTACTTTCCTTGGTGGTCCACTTAGATTTTCATGTCCTTTAAATGAGACCTTTATATAAAGTTAAGCCCCTCTTCTTGTTGACACCTCCTATATAATGTTATGCCCACAACATCATACATTGTGCTTCTCATGAACTCTCAATGATAGCTCATTTTCATGACTACAGAGAACATTTCATAGGGGTAGGCCTAGATGAAGATGGTTTGAAGTGTTAAAGAAGGATATGGATTTTGTTAGTGTTAAGAGCCAAATGGAAGAAGAGGATTCAAACAGCCGACCCTAGAAATTTGGGATAAATGTTTGTTGTTGTTGTTGTTGTTGTTGTTGTTGTTGTACAAAGAACTACACCTGAAAAACATTCAAGATATCTCTATATAACTTGCCTGCATGATGGCACATGAATATGCATGCACCTCGATGAACACATTTAATAATTCACTAAGTTCTTTCTACAAGGATCAGAAAGAGGATTGGGGTAGTGCTCTTTTACGGCACTGGTTTGGTCTGGGAGGAGAGGAATAAAAAAAAGTTCCAAGTTTTTTTTCCCTCCAAATGAAGCTGCAGATATGCCTTCTTTATAACATTGACATCTTCTTTTGCTTGTTCTGGACTTGATATTTCTGCATATATATTGAGAAACTAAAAGAAAACAACAACCAATTGCTGCTCAACTGACAATCCATTCTTTTCGGGTGAGTAGTCTTTATCTTTTACCTGGTAGTGCTTTTTCTTCTTCTTGTATTCTTGCTCAGATTTATGTTAAGGGCCTTATCAGTAATGTATAATAGACATATAATTCGGTATTTCATTATCGTAATAAAATGCCTTTAGCTGAGACCTCACTGATCCAATCTCTCAAAAAGTTATTTCTGTGTGCCATGTGATTCTAGCCTCATTTTTCATCTCTTCTGAGAGGATATAGGAGTATCGATTACCCTACTCAACTGCTCAAGATATAACAATAACTATATAAGGGAATCACAAGTCAAAAAAGGAATTTGAAGAGGTGATTTTCCCCTCCAATAAACAAGCCTAAATCTTAATCAAAAGCAATAGCAATAGCAATCCAATATGATGTCTTCAAAACCTCGTAGCCTCCCTTCATATAGGAGTTCAAAAGCAACTCAATTCCTAGAAGATAACAGTTTTAAAGAACCAGATGTATGGATCGTTGATAAAAGCAATCCAATTCTGAATAACCTATTAGAATTCCTAAAGGAATATAACTCTACAAAGTATACTTGATTAGAACAACTAAAAGGATTTAATTTAAACACTTTCATAATAAACTCAAATGATTAAGTATAACCTAGACTGATTCTAACTTAATTGCTAAGTATGGAGCATTATCCTTTTATGCCAGTCATGAACCACAAATATTAGAAGTTGAGTTTGTGACATGCTCCACTATTGACTCCCCTTGTTGAAAAGGAAACCTCGCCCACAAGTTTTGTCAGCTTTTCTCAAATTGATAAGATGTCCAAAGAAATTTCTCGACCGCACCTTCAATACCCATCTTGGCAAAAATATTTCATTCCAACTCCTTCCACAAAATAAATATAAGCTTAAAATTTTGCTTGTCGTCACAAAGAACTGACAAAAACTGATCAACTTCAATAAATTCCGGATTCTCCAAATTTCTAAAAAATAAAATATTGGTTTGATTTACACCAACAAAGCCAAATATTAGAAGTTGAGTTTGTCGACATGCTCCACTATTGACTCCCCTTGTTGAAAAGGGAACGTTGCCCACAAGTTTTGTCTGCTTTTCTCAAATTGATAAGATGTCCAAAGAAATTTCTCCACCGCACCTTCAATACCCATCTTGGCAAAAATATTTCATTCCAACTCCTTCCACAGAATCAATATAAGCTTAAAAAATTGCTTATCGTCATCACAAGGAACTGATCAACTTCAATAAATTCCGGATTCTCCAAATTTCTAATAAATAAAATATTGGTTTGATTTACACCAACAAAGTCAAAAGAATTTTCATTTTGGTTTACCTCCAAATTTTACTTGGGTTTCTTTTTACCCACCAAAAACATTTGATACTTCTAAGTGTTCATCCGTTTCAAATATTTTCCCAAGAATTATTTTTGCCTCTTGGAAATTCATCATAGATTAGCAGTGGCATTTCCACAGTACCATTTTGGAAACATGCCCTCGTCATTGGACTCAAACCGCAGAGCATAGCAGTAAAAAGGGATACACCTTCTAAATCAAGGCAAACATCACCTTGATCCAAAGAGTGGATGCTCCCAAAACCTTCTGAAGTTGTTGGAATTGTCCCTTGAGACCATCAATCTCGACATTTTGTAAACCCGTTCACAAAGTAAAACACCTCGCCAATGCTCACAACTTCTCATCGATCCTTCACCGCTTCATAAAGGACAAAATGATTGATCTTGAAACCAACTAAAACACAATTGATATAGGGTTAACTCAATTGTTTCGACCCCGCAAAAACTCGTATCATATATGTATCATGCCAACAAAGTTGACTCATTGTACATATCTGAAAATGTTTGTATATCCTATCGTGCCCTTATTTGTATACATGTCCATATTCTTGCAACATTGCAATTGAGCAATTTGGTTGCTCAAAATCAAATAATTTGCAAGTCAATACCTTGGACTTCCCCCAATTTGGGACATGCTACCCCAAGTATAATTAGTGATTTGCTACCCTAAAGTATTTTATGCAACTTGCTACTGGGTGATGTAATAGGAGACTACTTTTCCTTCTTCTTTAACCAATACCTAATCCCAACCTACATCTGCCTCAATCTATTCTGAAATCTAACCTATCAAAAGTCCTCAACCATTAGGTTATCCAACCTTTGTGTGCGTTTGTGTATATAAATATAGAGAGAGAACCGGTAGGGTGTGAGACGGAATCCTTATTGTGAGACGGCTTAATCCACACATCTAAATCATGGTCGGAGTCATTCATTATGATCTAGAACATTTCAAACATATAAGAACCAAAGAGCGAGCGGTTTCCACATATACAGCCTACGCAACGAGCTTTCTAAAAATATATAGAACTAGTGATCGTGTCTCGACATCTTGTGGACCCGTTCACAAAGTAGACCACCTCGACAATACCCACAATTTCTCATCGATAATTCACCACTTCACAAAGGACAAAATGATTGATCTTGCTTTAAACCAACTAAAACACAATTGATATAGGGCTAACTCAATTGTTTCAACCCGGCAACATGCGTGTATCATATCTCTATCATGACAACATAGTTGACTACTCGTTGTACCTATCTGAAAATGTTTGTATATCTTATTGTTCCCTTATTTGTATTCATGTCCATATTCTTGCAACATTGCAATTGAGCAATTTGGTTGCTCAAAATCAAATAATTTGCAACTAAATACCTTGGACTTCCCCAATTTGGGACATGCTACCCCAAAGTATAATTAGTGATTTGGATGTAATAAGAAACTACTTTTCCTTCTTCCTCAACCTATACCTAATCCCCAACCTACATCTGCCTCGAACTATTCTGAAACCTAATCTATCAAAAGCCCTCAACCATTAGGTTACCCAACCTTTGTGTGTGTCTTGTGTGTGTGTATATATATAGAGAGAGAATCAGTAGGGTGTGAGACAGAATCCTTATTGTGAGACGGCTTAATCCACACATCCAAATCATGGTCGGACTCATTCATTATGATGTAGAACACTTCAAATATATAAGAACCAAAGAGCGAGTGGTTTGCACATATACAGCCTACGCAACAAGCATTCTAAAAATATACAGAACTAGTGATCGTGAAAGACACAAAATTAAGTTGATAATGGTTATACATACTAAAACCACTTGATATTTATTTGTATATATTTGATGGTATCAATAACGATGAATGGTGTCGATCATGATTTGCATGGTTGAACTGGACTAACTATAAGGATGCATTTTGTTGAATCATACTCATATACATATATAGTTGTCTAATCTGTCATCAACTCTTAGGCCCCATTTGGATTCAGTTTTCATGCACCAAAACCGAGTTTGGCCTCAAAACTCGATTTTAGTTTGTGTGAACAATGTTTGGAATTTGGTTTTGTTTCGGTTTTGGCAAAAGCAAACCAACACTATTCTCGTTTTGGAAACGAAAGAAAGTGCTCACAAAACTAGAACTAATAAAGTTGGTCAAAATTATCCTTACAAATCAAAATTATGAATATAAATAGATCACATTCCAATTTAAATTTGATTTTAAATCATGTATTAGAATTTAACTAAACTTATATTAAGATTACATTAAGTTGTCATAGATTATATTTGAATGAAAATTTAAATATAAATAATCCTCCTATCATAAAGATATAATCATAATTTAAACATATCATTATTTCATAATTTTTACATACAAAACATTGTTTCCGTGATACATTGTCAAACGCTTTTCAGTTTATACACCAAATCCCAAACACAAAAAAACTTTCTTTGTCTCTGTTTTGTTTATCAAAACAAAATAACAGAAATTCATTTTCAAAACTCAGTTTTCGGAACTAAATCCCAAACAGGCCATTAGAGGGATAACTCCTAGTTGACAGTTTCGTAAAACTTGGTCAGACCTGTAGTCAGTGAGGTAGCCAGAACCAGAATTTTTGTCCAGGAGGCGCAGACGCTTACTATTAAAATAATAATCTCTACTATTATAATGTGGCTTGGAAACGGTTCAAGAATAAGCCGTCCAAGCCATATGTATATCCTCCACTAAAAAAAAATGTAAATTTTCCAACAGCATATGTACCTCCTCACGTAGTTAAAAAATAAAAAATTCTAAATTCTCCTAACTACCTTAACACATCATAAATCCTAAAATATATCCAATATTCAAATTATATTTAAACTAAGTACATCTATTATCAACTAAATACATATCCAAAATTTTAAAATATATCTATAACAAATTCTAATTAAAATATATTTAAATTATATTTAAAATATTTTAATATAATTTTAATATTTTATCTATTTTTAAAAAATATAATATTTTTTACTCGTGCAACGCACTTGTCCATGACTAGTAAATTATAATAGTGCTGATTTTTTCAATTTTCAAACAGTCATGTCAAATTTTCCATTAACTATAGTATCAGTGATTTTCAGTTCTTCAATAATTAACATGTCTACTGATGACATCTAGGGTCGGGGACGGATTTTCTAGTCTCCCGTCCTGCTAACAATTTTTTATGTACAGTATAAACTTAAAAACCGTTTTTATTCCAATATCTTATATATGGAGTGGCAAGCTTGTAACTAAAAGAGAGATTAATGTCTAAATAATACCAATGTGTTGCACATATGGGTACAAGTAATCGGGCTTGGGATTTTATCGGGACTGGGAGTACTATACCCAAATCCGACCCCAAACCTGACTGAATTTATTTTAATCCCCATCCACGTCTCGTCCCATTTTTGAATCCTAAACTATGCAGTTAAAAACCGTTATATATCGGATATATCACCGATATATAACGGTATCGGTGATGAACCGATATTTTTTTTAGAAAAAATCGGTTTTATATCGGAACCGATAAAATCGACCGATATTACCGATATTTTGTAAAATATCGGTTTTAAAAAAAACCGATATTTCACAGTAACTTTTTTTTTTTTTTTTTTTTTTAATATAACAGGGACTGAATGTGTATATTTGCTACTGAATGTGTATATTTGCAACTGAATGCTAATATTTGCTACTGAATGTGTATATTTGCTACTGAATGTGTATATTTGCTACTGAATGCTAATATTTGCTACTGAATGTGTATATTTTCTACTGAATGCTACTGAATGTGTATATTTGCTACTGAATGTGTATATTTGCTTACTGTGGACAAGCAAAATAGGGGAATAAAATAGGCAGCTTTTCAGGCTATGCTCATTTATCAGGAACTTCAATGAGAAAACCTTCTAATACACAGCCTTTTATTATACCTGAACTGTTCTCATCTTGTGAAGTAGACAAATGTAGAAACATGATAAATTATATATACTTGAACCAAGCTTCTAAAACATTTTCATGCATCTACATAATGTCCACCCAATAGGATGTTCATGATTGTGTATTTGCATAGTTGTTGGTACAACGATCACAACCTACCAACAACTATCATCTCCTATAAGATAACCATCAACTCCATCCTTTCGCTCATAAAAATTTGTAAGAATGGACCCAACACTTTTCCTTCAATAGAATCACCATAAACTAATAGGCTAAAGGCAAAATAATCAATGACATGAAAAGCATACATGTTATCACTGTCAACCCACTCTCGCTAACTCCACTATGCATTGTTTTTTTTAGTATCTACCATTACTGCAAATAGCATGTGTACCCACCATCTACAGATCAAACAGCAGAATGGAGCAATCTGTATGGATCTACATGTGCCCAATACTTCCAAATTATGAACTTCATCCTAATCCTATTTCCCTAGTCCCCCTTCATCCATTTAGAGTTAACTCGCGTATTTCTAAACAAATGCTGATGATAATTAATTAACTATGCTCCAGATGTCGCGAACAAGAGAAGCAGATCAACAAGAACAATTTGTTACTTGAGTCATATATAAAAATTGTGTTAAAAATGTGCGAATGAGTTTGATGTATGTATATTTGCGAATGTTAAAAATGTACGAATGTGTATATTTGCTACTGAATGTGTATATTTGCTACTGAACAAAACTGCCATTCCTTAAGTGTATTGTTCATATATAAAAATTGTGTTAAAAATGCAAACCGATATTTACCGTTATAAAACCGATATATCGGTGATATATCTATAACTCTACTGGACCGTTATCATAAAAAAACCGTTATTAACTGCATAGATCCTAAAATCCGTCCCCGTCGGAGAAAAAATCTGATCTCCGTTGGGTTCAAAAAATTTGTCATCCCTAATGATATCGTCTAATACTTTGAAGTTAAAAAATACCTATAACTATCTAATTGTCCTTTTTCATTTTCATTTTCATTTCCATATATATATATATATAATTTGAGGGGGCGCAGCCGCACCCCTTAGGCTCTGTGTGGCTACACCACTGCCTGTAGTGAAGCTAACAAGGTTAAATCTGAAGTGGAGTTTCCTAGAATTCAAGTCCTACTCCATATTTGACCCCATAACTGATGGATAAGGACTTGCATGGTGGTGATGAATTTATTTATTAGGACTCATGATGTCAATAGTCCATTGATATTCCTAGCTGACAGTTTCATAAAACTTGGTCAGACCTGTAGTGAAGCTAACAAGGTTAAATCTGTAGTGGAGCTTTCTACAATTCAAGTCGTACTCCAAATTTGACCCCATAACTGATGGATAAGGACTTGGATGGTGGTGATGAATTTATATATTAGGACTCATGATGTCAATAGTCCATTGATACTATGTCAAAGAATTTCCTTTCTACATTGAGAGACATTTCTAGTTCTACTATAATTGTGTCATGATATCTTGAGACCTATTAAATGAGCATCCATGCAAAATCTCTTATGGATAGTTTTCTACTTCATAAGATCTGGTTTGCAAATCTAGATGTGGTTTGTGTCACTCAAATGCTCAGATGCTACGAGAGATTACAGTTTGAAGCCAAAACTCAAAGCAAAGAGTATATAAATACATCTAAGAAGTTCCCTCATCATCATTAACTATGCCATTTCCCATAAAAACGGGTCAGCTGTGGAGAAACCACATCAAGAACCGCATAGGACGACCCTTGAGCAGTTCTCCCAACTAGTCAATCTTCCACAAGCATCAATAACTTAAGTGTTAATTCATAGCCAAGACACTCATGTATGAGAGAGGGCATTGTCATAACTCAGTGGCTATTTGGCTGCTAAACCTACCCTTTGAAGACAAAGCTCAAGCTTATGAAACCAAGGAACAACCCTCCAAGTACCCCAAGACTAGGGAAGTCTTGAGATCAAGAGGCCAAATAAGACTTGCTAGACGATATCACAACCATCTCTGTAGTGCAACAAACCAAAGAGTGAAACTGAAGGACATTCAGTATTATATGCATATTTGAACACAAACAAAAATAATTAGGTGTGGGCAAACACATACAAAAAATAGTTATTAAAAGATGCGAGTGAAGAAATAATACAGCATCAACCGAGGCTTCAGCTGGACCCTTGAAATAACTTAGAGAGCCATCTATAAGCCTTCTGTATCCTTGCTCAGGGGCAATCAAATGGGGCTGATAACCATCAGCCTCCGATATAACTTTCCTAACATTCTGTACAGAAAGATGTCTATCGAATGGAAGCTTTTTCAAAGCTGCAGGTAGTTGGTTGTCAAACACCCCATATATCCGATCTCCACCAGGTCGCCTAGAGAAATCACAGAGAAATTAAAAATGTACAAGTTAAAATCAGAGATGATGGTTATGAAACATTAGAAGCGTGACAGTATGAGTACTTGTATTCAGGTGTACCTAATTTGCATATACTTCTAAGAATGAACAGGTTTTTGTTGTATCTATAATCCTCAAGTCTTACCAGAATAATGATACACCAAAAGTTCTTGTTTTACGTTCTAGAAAACATAGGTACAGATAAATAATGCAGTCTTTGCCAAATTATAATTTACTAGTGAAAAAACTTGAGGAAAAAGCTGAGCTAGATATCATGAAAACATTAACTCTCTTTTTCACAAAGATTTGGGCCCAGAAACATTTATTTTAAACACTAACTGTTGAAATTAGTTGATTATTTTATTGATTGTCTCATTGGCATTATATAGCCTTACAGTCATTAATACAATGATCTCAATCATTATGACAATAATCTCATAATGGAATATCCTGTGACATATTCTGGCATCCCAAATATGTCCTCAGGATATTCCCATGTGCTTATACTATACTTAAATATGACACCCAACATACCATATCAACACTCCCCCTCAAGATGGGTGAAAGATATTCACTAAGCCCATCTTGTCATATCCTCTAATCATGCTCACTGAGGCGAGTCCCTTGGTTAGTCCATCTGCTACTTGATCCCTGGTTGGAACATAGCCAAGCTCCAGTAATCCACTATCCAACTTCTCTTTGATGAAGAATCTATCAATCTCGATGTGTTTGGTCCTGTCATGCTGTACTGGATTGTTGGCGATACTAATAGCTGACTGATTGTCACACCACAGCTTCATCTTGGCTCATTGATCCAGCTTCAGCTCCACCAGCATATTCTTCAACCATAGCAGCTCTGCAACTCCCAAGGCCATAGTTCTGTACTCTGCTTCAGCTGTCGATCTGGCCACCACAGACTGCTTCTTCCTCCTCCAGGAGACCAAGTTACCTCCTACAAATATGCAATATCCCGAGGTAGACCTCCTGTCATCAGCACAACTAGCCCAGTCAGAATCACAGTAGCCCTCGATGCTCACGTGATTGTTCTTCCTGAATATTAGTCCCTTCCCGGGAGCACCTTTCAAGTACCTCAAAATCTGGTACACTGCATCCATATGACCCTTCAGTGGGTCATGCATGTAGCAGCTCACCACACTTACTGCAAAGCAGATATCAGGACGTGTGTGGCTCAAATAGATCAACTTGCCAACCAGTCTCTGGTATCTGTCCCGATCAACTGGTTCTCCAGTCTCAGCATCAATCTTGAACCTCTGATCTATTGGTGTCGCTGCAGGTTTGCACCCCAACATCCCAGTTTCTGTGAGAAGGTCCAGTGCGTACTTCCTTTGAGAGAGAACAATCTCTCCTGCTTCTCGAGCAATCTCAATCCCAAGGAAGTATCGAAGAAGGCCGAGATCCTTCACCTCGAATTCCTTGCCAAGCTTTCCTTTGAGTTGGACGATCTCCTGCTCATCATCTCCTGTGATAATCATATCGTCCACATACACCGCAAGCATGGTGATGTGGCCTCCACTCCGACGGAAGAACACAGTATGATCAGCATTGATCTGCTGATATCCCATCCCTATCATCGTCCTTCTGAATCTGTCAAACCACGCTCGAGGAGACTGCTTCAGTCCATAGAGGGACTTCTTCAACCTGCAGACCTTGCCTACTGTTTGATTGGTGCCAAATCATGGTGCCAAATCATGGTAATATCTCCATGTACACCTCCTCCACTAGATCTCCGTGAAGAAACACATTCTTCACATCCAGTTTGGTGACGGCTAGGGTTTGTGGAAACTTGGCTCTGATACCATGTTGAAATTAGTTGATTATTTTATTGATTGTCTCATTGGCATTATATAGCCTTACAGTCATTAATACAATGATCTCAATCATTATGACAATAATCTCATAATAGAATATCCTGTGACATATTCTGGCATCCCAAATATGTCCTCAGGATATTCTCATGTGCTTATACTATACTTAAATATGACACCCAACATACCATATCAACACTAACAAAAAGAGATTATATAATATTAAGTCTACTTTTACGGATTGAGATCCCCTAATGTCAATATCTCGTAATATTCTGCAACGCCAAACAAATATGGAAGAATGCATGAGATATGTAAATTTCTCGTGGCTAATATCTCATGCATATATGCCAATTATCACGTGTGCTCTTCCATATTTACTTAGTAGTACGGGATATTGGCATTAGGGTATCGCAATCCTACTTTTACAAGGGCAAACAGTTCATTTGTGGAATGACTCTCTACCCTCTTTGTAAAGTACAACACATGTACAGTGAAATCTTGTTGTTTTCCAATTACGACTTTGGGTGATGAAACTAAAAAACACCTTTACTCTTCATAAAAGAAATGTTTTCCATATTGTCGTCCTTTTCCCTATGAGCCAATGAGCAGGAAAGTGCCGTGTAATGAATATTTTTTTTCTCCAAGTTGGTTTCCTAGTAACTGGAGCACTTTATCATATAACTAGGAGCAGCTTTCTTCCACAGTCCTATAATCCTGACATAGTATTCAGGGGAAACAATTGAACTTTGTAGGACAAACAAAAAATATATTCAAGGCTCAAAACATGCATCACACTCCAACGGTGACATCCTGGAAGCAGATGGAGCTTAAAGAATCCATACACACTATATTCTTTATCCCAGGAACAAAAGATTGATAGTAAATTGCAAGATAGCACATGTAGCAAATTACAAGAGAAGTCACAATTAGGGAAAGAAGCACTAAAAGGTAAACAAATCCAGAAGAAGGTTAATATGAGAATAAGAAAAGACGATAAATAATTCAGCAAAGATGTGACAAGATGACGAGATTACAGGATATACCAAGGCTACAGAAAGGACAATGGAAGTAGTCAAGAATGATAATGAAGTAGCTCCAGCTATGAAGACTTTGAACAAGCCAAAACTGAACCAGGAGAAAAGAGCATGGAAGTCAGAAAATAATTGCAATAAACAGTGCCTTCATCATTATCATCAGTACCCATGCCTTATCTCATAGAAATGATATCAACCACGGATGACCACTCAAGGTTTAGGAAGCTCCACAAAATTATCCAAGGTGTTATGCTGACTGTCAAACTGACAGCAGTCCTTCGATTGGTCTAAAATTTTAGCAAGGCAGCTTGAGAAAGAGAGCAGTTGCTATAAAATCTTGAGGGCCTGTTGGTGGGTTGGTATAACAAGTATTTGACAGGGAAATATACAAGCATATGGTATGATGTATTTAGTGAATTATCATCCATAACAATTGTTTGATCTATTAAAGTTGATCAAATTAATAGATCCAGAGCTAGATTTTCCATCTCTGAGCATGCTATATTGCTCATAGATGGTATCATCATAGTTCAATTGTTGACATTAAGCATCCATGATGTCCAAAATTGCCCTCAAGTGCCCAAGTGTATGACAATTTAAGGAACATCAAAATTTTGTGTCAGGATAACATTGACGTCAACTAAGTCAGGGTAACACGACATACACTAGTAATTTAAACTACGCATAAGCGACTTCTATGAAAGACCTTTTGTTTACCTAGCTCTAAAGCGGCCAGTCTACTGGTATATAGTTTATTATAATAGAAAAAATTAATGTTCTAGGTCTACATACTGATACACATGATATATGTATCATGCATTGGCAACTAAGGTTCGTCTATCTATGCATTTGTACCCAAAGTTCTGTAACAGAATAAAAATCAGAAAGTTCCAAATAATATTATAAGCATGGTGAGTTTACCCTCCATCCAAATGCTCCTTAAAGATGCGGTCAAATGCACGACACATATCTAATATTGTGTAAAGTTGTGCCTGTAGATGCATACCAAGAAACTTAATAGTTAATAACATAATACTGCACAAGTTGATTAAGCATAACAGTATCACAGTTTTACCCCTGCGTCAACCCCGATAGGTCTGCCAAGCCTATCCAACTCTGCATCAAGCTCATCTATTGTTTTATTTATCAGAGCTATAATGCTTGGTATTCGTGCTCTAATCACAGCCTCCAAATGCTGAACAGAGAAATAACAACATAACAACAACTTTAGCTATAACATATAACACAAGGGAGATTAATCCACAAAAAGAACAAGTTTCACCTTAGACAGAAGCTTTGCAAGATACTCTGAACCCATTTTACTCGCCAAATGTCCATAATCAGGACTGCTTGCAAAATACTCCTGCTCTTTACGTCGAGCAGCAATCATGTCAACATTCTTGTTGATTTCAGCTTGTGAACGATTGACAATTCCAACCCAGGGGTGCTGTAGACGGTATGATCTTCCCTCAAGAACCTAGAACAAGCAAAAGAACACATCAATATTCTACATAAACTCACATACACAACCGCAAATAGATAAACATAGGATTAAACATACATCAAGAGCATTGGTACCCTGATCCATCAGATCAAGCTTTGTCAAAACTCCAAATGTTCTCTCACCTAGAAAAACAAATAAAAGGATGAATTTGGAAATATAGTGAATTTTCCCTTAAAACAAACACTTGTCAAGTTAGTTCGCAAGAAAAGTAGAACAGATCATAAAGACAATACGAAATAAGCAGAATTTACAACCTGAAGGATCTACTTCTCTGGCAAGTTTTATAGCATCTGAAGTAGCAATATCTTGATTAGCAGGAGATATGGCCAAAATGATGCAATTAGGCTACAAAACAGATAGATCGAATAGAGGTAGATTATTAACAACTAAATTTTGTTCCGGACAAGGCCAAAAAACAACCTTAAAAGAACTAATAAATATGAAGAAAATGTAAAGGTCTTTAACAATCTGTTTTCATCTATAAAGTTTTCGAACAGTTTAGAATATATCACTTGCTATGACAGAAAAAAAACAAAGTTATTTTACCTTTTCAACATATGACCGCACCATATTCTCGATATCCTCAACTATCGAGTCTTGTTGTCCCTCTGCACAGGCCAAAATTTACAAGTAAGCCCTGTATTCAAACATCAGTCACATAAATCAAGAGAAGCTAGAAGATGTTACTATTGGGTAATTACCTACAGCAACCTTTGTGAGCCCCGGAAGATCCACAAGTGTTAAATTTACAACTGCAAATACATAATGGTAAACAATTTTAGACTTCAGATGCCTGACATTTATCTTATGTAACTGCAGCATCTTTCTGAATGCAGCCTGTGTGAGTTTCTTGATAAAGTAATAGATGGTTGGATCGATGTGTTCTAAAGAGTCAAAGACCAACATTAATTTCATTTTAGTACTTTGTAAACTGAATGTTTTAGCAGCTTTAAAGGCATGCCTTGGATGGGATAGTAAGATTTCCACAAAATGGGACATATTGCAAGTGATTGCAACCTGCATGTGAGAATTTGATTCAGGTTCTCATCTAAAGTCATTAGCTAAACTTGTACTAGTTAGCCTGGTATAATGCTCCATGACAGTAACCTCTGCTGGCACATTAACACATTTGGAGCACTGCCTTAATGTTCCAGGATAGTTAAAACTCATAACAGTATAGATCGCAGATGTAGTCTTTTAAAAAGATTCATCACAAATCATTCATATATATTTGAAGTATCCAAAATTAAACTGTAATTACTTATCAATATTATTTGAGACAATAACTATTTACATATATAAATACATGTGTATGTAATGAGTTTCAGAAGGCATTTTATGTGACCTCCAGGCAAAAGCCACAAAACATCTGAGGCTATGCCTAGGGCCAAGGTGTTAACGTTATGCAAATTGGCCTCATCTGCCTTCAAAAAGAAGAAGAAAAGAAAGTAGCCATTGTTGCAGTTGCAGTCATAACCATCACTGTTTTCCATCATGATCTCAAAAGCATAAATAAGTACTTCAACATTAAGTATAAGAAAGTGTTTGCACTGCCTCAATAAGAAAACATCATCAATGAAACAAAATGTATCAAATAAGCAATATACATATGCACTAACCATTAGGAGAGTAGATACTCAAATGGATGGGAACATTAGATATGGCCTTTGATTTTCCTGTCATACGATCTGTTTCGTCCGAAATCTCCTTTCTAATTGCACCTGCACATGTAAAAGGTTCAGTATATACATTAACAACAAATGTCAGTAGACTCGGTACTTGTATTATATGAAAAAGGAAATCATGGCTAATATTATAAACATCCTTATAGATAACAACCCATGCAGCAATCAGAAATTTATGGAATGGCTCTTCCTAATGTCTAAGAAAAAGGTCCATGAGACCAGTTACAGATTATTCATAAATGTGCTAATATTCTGCAAAGGAATCAGACAATTTTAGGTCAACAAACAACATATAAAAAATCTCCTTACAATTTAAAATGTATATGTATGAAAATCACTAAAGAATCCCTTTGAAAATAGCTAGTTCGACATGCTAAGAAACAAAAGAATTTTCGGAATTATTATAGTAATCAAAACGAAGGAAGGTCCTTCCTTCCAGTTAAGCACAATGACAGTAGAAAGCAAGATATTTTCTTCTTAAACACACATGAAAGCTAATAAAGTCATAGCAACAGGCTTATTTCTAAGGCTGCAAATGATCACAACAAAATGTACTGTTTTTATTAACAGCAGCATTCTATCCCTCGTTCCTCCCTTGTTGGCTTGAAGTTAAGTTATACCATGATCACTAGTTATATATATTGTTCAAATAAAAAACTTGAACTTATAACCATGCCTGTTAGTTATATTCTTTGATAAGAAACTATACCAGACTAGTGGGGTTATAGCAGAGGCAATGAAGATATGACCTATTCAACATTGAATTAGTTTGGATGAGTATAATGTCCATTTACTACCAACAAGTAAGTGCTTGTTAGTTTGGTTCTAAACCTCAGCCCTGTACTTCATAAATGTTTCCTTACTCCATTCCTTTAGCAGAAAATTTCATTTTCAGCCTATAGGAAACCCAACTCAAGCAAGTTGAGCAAGAAAAAGTCAATGTTGAATTCAAGGCAAGGTCAAAACCTTCAACTAATTACTCATAAGCTAGTACTAAACACACATGAGAGCATCTCACATATTATAACCAGTCAATGAAAGATCCATACAATGATGACTATTACATAAAAAGCACCAACAAAATCTAGGAAAAGCAAGGAAACCTAATGGTACCATTGGAACCATCCTTATATTGCATGAATACGGACACGGGTACAGATAAGGACATGATGCGGGTATGGGATACGGTCACCATGTTCCCGTGCCACCATTTTCCCATGTCTTTGCAACATAGCAGTATAGCACACACATAAAAAAGGAGTTGAAATTAATCTGGATGTCAGCAGAACATTCCTCAGTGAAAACTCATCACCTTGACTCGAGATCCCAATAAACCATTAGAGCTCAAGTACCTGTCTCCCTAGTTTTGCATCTTAAATTCAGATTCTTAAAGTGAAGTTCATCCTTTTGCATTTTATTTTGGAAAAAAAATGTGTAAACTTCCCCAAAAAAAAAAATTGTAGAGAATCATGTTATGTGAGCCGAGTTCCAAAATGTCAGACAAGTTGGTCCCGACTCCTGAGTATGTTGTGCATCAAAACTTTAGTTGTATGCCAGACAAAGAAAAGGGTCAATAAAGCATAACAATAGTGTATAATGAGAACATATGAACCTCTCGAGTGTCCAAAATTTTATCTTACCATAACAATGTTGATTCATCTTACCATAATATGGTCTAATGTTGTTGAGTGATACTAATATATGTTACCCGGACTCTCCACTTTAGGAGAAGTACCCGCGTCCACCGGGTAGGACATGGCTATGGGTATGGAATCCGTATCCGATCCTCCATAGTGATAATCGGATCATTCATGGTCCTTTATGGTGACAATCGGAAGACTAGTAGTGAAGTAGATAGTTTATTTTAATGTGGTAGTGAAGTAGATAGTTTATTTTAATATGGTGGATTGGTAGTAAAGTTATGAAACTTTACAAATTTAATTACATGATGTCTTTCTATGAAACCATACAAATTTAATTATAAGCTTAAATATATGAAACAATGCAAACTTTATTACAACTGTCTTTTTATGAAATCATACAAATTTAATTAGAGAGTCTTTTTATGAAACCGTGCAAATTTAATTACATGTCTTTTATGAAGCCATACAAATTTAATTACATGATGTGTCTTTTTATGAAACCATATTCAAATGTATTTATTTTAATAGTCATACTCCCGTACCCGTATCCAAAATTTGAATCATTTTTAGCCGAGTCCGTGTGTCCTTCAATTATGAGTTTGAAAGGTCAGACTCTTGGATATGTACCCGTATCCGACACCCGTACCCGAGCCCAACTAACATATATACTAATTGCAAAGAAAATTTGAAACTGTTTTCAGGACTACAAAAAGATTACTAGTTAAACAGATATGTAAACAATAAAACTTATCTCTAAACATCAGATCAGATCAGCGATATGCAATACAATGCGGTAAGAATAAAGAGCTGACAACTCACCAAAATCAGTAAATTTCCTCCTTGGGGCATGAAGGAACTCCCCATACTCAGACTTCCCTTCCTCTATCTTGTGAAGTTGCAACACTAACGGCCTCCTTGTAACAATGCCTATAATACATCTCAATAAAACATTTGAATCAAATTACCGTTACACGAATATAGATCAAAGGATAGCCTAAAACTTTAACAAGCATGCAAAATTAAGGTGGGCCAATACATGAAGACCCTAATGTACTTGACCCATGAAACAAGATACTGAACTTGGTTCTACGACTGAAGAAGGAATCCTCCTAGTTATAGTCTTGCGTCAATCCTCTATATATATGCCTCACCTCCCACTAATTATGTGATACGGAACTAATATTACATAACTCTTCCGTTATGCCGTCACCAAACCAAGTGAGAAACATATATACAATATTTAAAGCACATATCAGAGAAACAAACCAGATTAGGATCCTTCAAATAATAAACCAAGTGCATGTCTGTGTACGTTTGTGTGAGATAGATGTGTGTGTGTGGTGGTGGTTTGTTTTGTGGGGGGGGGGGGGGGGGGGGGGGGACATCAGAGAAACAATCATCGTAACCATCTTTCTTCTTCTCCATGTAGACGCGTTTTTATTCTAGGTAGGGCTGCAACTTAGCAGAGCCAAGTCGAGCTTGGCATGTTCAGGCTAGGCTCATTTATGGTTGGAAACTATCAGGTTGAGATAAAGTTCAAGCTCAAGTTTGAAAGCAGCTCGGCTAGAGATAGGGGCAGAGGGAGGGGGGAGCAAGGGGAGCCATGGTCCCCCCAAAACTTTCATGTATTCTTTAAGCTAAGACATGTCCCTAAAGCATTGGCCCACCCATACACATGTACACTAAGTATTGGCCCACCCAAAAAAATTAGTCAAGTTTGAATTATTTTTTGCATTGCTCGCGAGCTTGACTCAATCCAGCTCAATAAAAAGCTCAACTTGGAAGCTTGGACATGGAAATGAGCTTGATTTCTTAAATGTGCAGAGCTTGAACATTTGAAACTTTTCATGCAAGCTCGTGAACAAGCTCGACTAGCTGCCTAATAGGTTTCTTCCTATAATATTGCCCACACAATATATCCAACGTGACATGCAAACAAGATCAACTTGGGAAGAATCCATTGCAAGCATTGATACAAAACAAGTTCAACGCGCAATCTATATGTGTTTTTTCCTCTCAAGTTGAACCAAGCTGCCCGAGAGCCTAATCAAGCTAAACCTTGAACTTAGTTTCGAAGCTCTAAGTAGAACTCGAGCTTGGCTCGATACTTTTGAAGTCGAGCTCGAAATCAGTAATGTTCAGGCCATAAATGAATTGATATGGACATGTCATACTCAACTTGTATCGACTTGATTACAGCCTATTTATGGTACTGTCTATGGTATTGTTCATTGTTTTATGATACAAATTCTGATCAATAACTTCACAGTAACTGCTTTCTATTATTTGCATTGTATTTTTTACAAATGTAAATCATTGCAGAATTTTGGTCATGATTGACCACTTTCCTTCATTTTACTTGTACAGCCAATATGTTGATGGCTTAGAACAATTTTTCACTTGTGATGTCTGTTATTAATTAGGAATTGTAAGTCAAACCGAACTTAAAGTCTAATTTCTTTTCGAGGAATTGTGTTTATGGAAACTACGTACATTATTTTATATTTTGTCGTGTTAACTTGGCAACCTCACCTACAAAATTCTGGCTCCATCCCTGCTAGAGAGTTGCTCGAGCTCGAGTGTATTGTGCATGAGAGAGAGAGAGAGAGAGAGAGAGAACCCACTAAACCATGGGCTGGCTAGTTTCTTACATGATTATATCTGTGAATAATTCATGGGCGCATAAATGTTTCATATTGGCCTTTCCCTCAACAGCCCAATCATGGGTTGGGCTTGTTTAGTAAACACCAAGCTTGTTTAAGGTAGGATGAGGCGGCAAAGCCCAGGCTAGATGGGGCCTTAAAAACTAAATTTTAGGGTGTGTGGTAGGTAAGTTACGACAAACATGAAGTTTAGTATTTGGGTATAGGCTAGGAAGCACACACACTCCGAAAATGTGCCGAGTCGGATATGTGTTGTATGTGTTGGACACGTATTGGACACAATCCGGACACTTAAAAAAATTAGGACTTACCAAAATAGGTGTTCTATCTTTACCATGTCATGTCGTATGTCCTTACCGTGTCGTGTCATATCCATATCCGTGCAACATAGGGTGTGGGTTTCTAGTCTTTTACGTGTACTTGATATGATCCTTTGGACATCGTTCTTTGGTGTCTTCTCATGTTATTCCACAAAAAAACTCTTGTAACCCATCACCTCCACACTCGTCCAGTCTCTCATTTGTGAGAAAGAAGGGAGAGGAGAGATACTAGAGTTTCGAATGTCAACTGCAAGGGAAGAGTTTTGAATGTCAACTGCAAGGGAGGACGTTGGATTTGGAGAAGAGAGACCAAAAAATAGGGACGGAGTGAGTGACACTGTAAGACTCGGAGTACTAGTCGGTGCTGGAGTCGAAGTCGGAGCAAAGAGGGAATTAGAGAGAGGGTGTTGAGTGGTATCTGAATTTAACGACAAATCAATCAAGGGGAGAGACTGCTTTTAAGTTGGGTCTGAATTTAGAACAAAGCAATCAGGAGGCAAGAGGGTGCTTAATCGGCAGTCCTTTCATATTTTTATAGGCAGGGTCAAGTTCCAACTAAAAATTAAATGGTTATGAGCCGAGATTTTAATTTATAGTGAGACGGCTCGAGACAGGTAAAGCGGACGCCATGCATGTTCAGGCAACCACCATGACATCAGGCTGTCTAAATTGGCCTAGGGACCGGCCCAAAAAAGCCACCTAAGGTGGCGAGGCAGTTGCTTTTACAATCTTGATACACTAGCAGAGCAATTTCATTTTTGAGCCGTGGTGTGAGCCCTTTTTTTTTTCTTTTCTTTTTGAATAAGTAAATAAAAGTTTCGTCGTACCGAGTCATGTATGCATCGAGCTTCACGAGTCAAGCTTCCTATGTTAAAGCTGGGCTCTTTAAAGAGAACAAGCTCATTAGTGTGTTCACACTCAGCTCCTTAATAAAGCCAATTCGAGTTCGAGCTCAGCCGAGTCTAACATGCGAGTTACTAACCCAGTATAGGAAACTTAGGATGGGTTGGGTATTCTTGTTGCTTTTCAAAAAGCACAAGCAGAAACAGATTTTTAAAGCAGTCTCACTCAACCTTCAAAGCTACCAAAAATGAACTAGCTTATCGAAAAATTAAACAGAAACTAATATTGCAAAACAGTTTTTGCTGCTTTCCATAAAGAAAAGCACAAGATGCAGGCCAGATAAGATTTACCGAACCCATCCGTAGAGGGTGCTCCCTGGTCACATTAACTTATAGAGTTGCGTGACCAGAAACGTAGATCTAACTATGTGTCAATTGGCATTCTAGGACTTATGGTGATGCCCTCTCTTACATAGTCAGATTAACCATAAAAAAAACTAGTCAATTTCCTCTGTTGAGCTTCCAGAATGGTAGCCACCCCATTTTGAATCAAAAAAACTCCCCGATGACAGATGATCGGAGGTTCCACTGGTACTTTCGTCAATCGCCAACCCCGCCTCACTGGCAGAAGTGCCGGCGCCAGGCTAAGGCTTCTTCCCGGTCCCACATGTCAGCGAAGTAAATGGCGATCTAGCAGAACATTTCCCAATCAATCAAGGTCAGGCATCACTTTTCTCGCTCAAATTATAATATTCTACACGTCGGATCTCGAGACGGACATTGCAAAGAAATCCGAATCTGCTCCGACAAGAGAAGCATGAGAGCCTTACCGGATCCTCGAGGCAGGAAATCCCTACCGACGATGCTCTCCAGGACGGACGACTTGCCGGAACTCTAGATCGACAATATCAGAAAGAATAGATCAGATCAATCAATCAATCAATCGGTAGTAGAAACGAGACGAGAGAGAGAGAGAGAGAGAGAGAGAGAGAGAGAGAGAGGGGGGGGGGGGGGGGGGAGGTGTTGTTGTTGGACCTGGCCACCGACGACTGCGACGGAGGGGAGGGCCTCCCAGAGGGAGCCGCCGTCGCCGCCGTGGTCGCCGAGGACGGTGCAGGCCCTCTGGATCCGGTTCACCAGACCGATCAAGCTCTCCATAGTCGTCATTGCTGGAATAATGGAGAGAGAAGAAAGAGAAGGAGAAGAAGAAGAGATCTGGAGGAGGAGGAGGAGGAGGAGGAGAAAGAAAGCTTTAGAGAGGGAGTGAGAGGTAGGGAATTTTGTATTACTGTGGACTTAAAATAATAACGGTTTGGGAGAGGGGAACTTGGGAATGAGTAAAACTTTGATACAGAGTTTTGATACAGCCACGGTATATCAGGGCAAATTCTATAGATGCTTCATAGTTTGCATAGAATAGTCTATTTTTTTTTTTTATATAATATGTCACTAATTTTATTTTATTTTTAGGGTAGTCTAACTTTTCATATAAAAGTCAATGACTTCTATTTTTACTCCAAAATTTTTTTTTTGGACTGTCAATATTGTTAGGATTTGGGTGTTTGGAAATTTGAAGAGAGAGAGTAGAAATTTAGAATGAAGGGTTTTTGGAAGATTTTGGGAGGGGGGGCTGTCCTGAGTAAATTTTTGGTTTTCCTAAGTAAAAGTTACAAAAATCTGGACTGTTCTGAAGTAATGGGTTGTCCTAAGCAAACTATGGAGTGCCTATAGAATTTGCCTATAACAAGTGCCCCTCTCTTTTTCCCGTAAAGTATGCAAGAGTTGTGTATATATATATATATATATATATATATATATATATATATATATATATATATATATTATATATATATATATATATACGGAATTCAAGAGTTCGCATAGGGAACGGATCATTAAAGGAACTTTTTCGATACGAGGGTCAAAGGAACTTGAATCTGTGCTCTGATACCAATATGTCACGTCCCGATTCTGTAGAATATATAGTCGTCTCTTGGGCGTGATGTCGTGCGTGCCTAGGTTGCGCAACGCATAAGACCAAGGTATTTGATATAACGAGCATGTATTCAGAGTACGCAGATAATTGAACACAATATTGAAACAAGAAAAAGTTCTCTTTATTAATACTGAACATCATTTACAAACTCTTGAACAAGTACAAAAAGTTGTTGCACGGGCTAACAAAAGTGGATGCAAAATGAGTTCAAGAGTTCGCATAGGAAACAGATCATTAAAGGAACTTTTTCTATACGAGGGTCAAAGGAACTTGAATCTGTGCTCTGATACCAATATGTCACGTCCCGATTCTGTAGAATATATAGTCGTCCCCCGGGCGTGATGTCGTGCGTGCCTAGGTTGCGCAACGCACAAGACCAAATTATTTGATATAACGAGCATGTATTCAGAGTACGCAGATAATTGAACACAATATTGAAACAAGAAAAAGTTCTCTTTATTAATACTGAACATCATTTACAAACTCTTGAACAAGTACAAAAAGTTGTCGCACGGGCTAACAAAAGTGGATGCAAAATGAGATTGTCTTCCGATATATTACATCATTTTACTAAAACTTCAAAAACTATAGACACCTTATGGCGAAGCTATCGCTTTGCCACGAATGTGCATAGGATATGTGCACGAGCTCCTGGAACTTCAAACATGCTTCAAAAAGTCACCGACAGGGCATGCCGATAAGTGGACTGGATTGGAAAGACGCCTTAACTCCTTGCAGGGTCGCCTTGGCGCGAAGAACCTATTGCAACGAGGGTCATTATATCGAAATGCATTGGTGAAGGCAAGCTAACCAAACTATACCAATCAACACATTATTTATATGAAGCATGCAAGTTATTAAGTGGTCTTTCTATCTTGCTTTAAAGGAACTTGAATAGGGAACAGATCATTAAAGGAACTTTTGCGATACGAGGGTTAAAGGAACTTTTTCGATACGAGGGTCAAAGGAACTTGAATATGTGCTCTGATACCAATATGTCACGTCCCAATTCTGTAGAATATATAGTCGTCCCCCGGACGTGATGTCGTGCGTGCCTAGGTTGCTTTATACTCTGCTACCAAATGAGTTCAAGAGTTCGCATAGGGAACAGATCATTAAAGGAACTTTTTCGATACGAGGGTCAAAGGAACTTGAATCTGTGCTCTGATACCAATATGTCACGTCCCGATTCTGTAGAATATATAGTCGTCCCCCTGGCGTGATGTCGTGCGTGCCTAGGTTGCGCAACGTACAAGACCAAGGTATTTGATATAACGAGCATGTATTCAGAGTACGCAGATAATTGAACACAATATTGAAACAAGAAAATTTTCTCTTTATTAATACTGAACATCATTTACAAACTCTTAAACAAGTACAAAAAGTTGTCGCACGGGCTAACAAAAGTGTATGAAAAATGAGATTGTCTTCCGATATATTACATCATTTTACTAAAACTTCAAAAACTATAGACACCTTCGGGCGAAGCTATCGCTTTGCCACGAATGTGCACAGGATATGTGCACGAGCTCCTGGAACTTCAAACATGCTTCAAAAAGTCACCGACAGGGCGTGCCGATAAGTGGACTGGATTGGAAAGATGCCTTAACTCCTTGCAGGGGCGCCTTGGCGCGGAGAACCTGTTGCAACGAGGGTCAGTATATCGAAATGCATTGGTGAAGGCAAGCTAACCAAACTATACCAATCAACACATTATTTATGTGAAGCATGCAAGTTATTAAGTGGTCTTTCTATCTTGCTTTAGTTCAAGTTACAAGCAAGCAATGTATATGGAAATTTACTGAAAGAAGCATGCCACCGCTTGGTGACTTTACCTGCCCGTCTGAACACCTGCACAAAACTTACCATGCATATCCCTGTCACGAAGACATAGTTAGCTTGCACATTTTAAATATATGAGGGGAGTCACTTGTAGTGCCTCGCCCTGCGTAGGCACTATGTACAAGAGATATCGTTTTGCTGGCTCGAACGGAAGCCTTCTTGGAGAGTTCCCGATTGAAACACAAGACGATTGATCTACGTGAGTGGGCAGAACTGCATCCTTTGATTCTTGTATGCCTTAATAATGAATCTGAGTTTTTGAATGCTTGTTTTCTTAAGAAGATAGTTTCAACGAAGAATGATAGAACCTGCCTCTGCATGCTTAATAAGAGAACTCGCATAGCTTGTCATTGAAACGAACTTGCTTGCCTAACTAGAGAACTAGAAATGCTTGTCTAAAGAGAAAGAGAGAGAACCATTGCCATGCTAAGAGAAGGATAGAAATGTGCATGCTTAGCTATACGGACACCGCTATCGAACCTCTGTCATGCTAATAAACAAGAGTAAAAGATGTTCATATGTTTCTATCGTATATGCTAAAAGAAAGAGTAGAATTGCATGCTTAGTTAAAGAAAGATAGAGAACTGTTTACATGCTTGCTTGCTTATATAGAGATTATGATATATTTCTATAGAAGTTATCGAAGTGCTTGAATGGTATCAGAGAATGTGGCAGCTAGTCTGCATAAGAGATAGAAATGGTGGCCCGACCGCACAGAGACATAGACGGAGAAAGAGTAGAGATAGAATATGTGCTTGTTATAGAACTGTTGCATCCATATAGAGTTTATCTAATAGAGTTGCATTCATGCATTGGTCTTAGACAACTTGTGCACAAGGGATGATCCCACGAACGGTCTTCCGGGACGCTGGGGACCGTTCGCCCTAGGGGGATTAGAGGAATACCTGAGGCAAAGAAGTCCTCGTGATTAGGGGGTATTCATGTCTATTAGATAGCTGGTTCTCGTGTCAAAGCAGCTATGTATTATGAGCGAGTATACATAGTGTAGTGCTATAACATGATAACACCGCTGCTAATCTTGAGGAAGGAGACTCATGGACCATCATATAGTTAGGGCGCATGCTATGCTAGCCTTCTTGCATACCTAACTGTTTGATGCAGAGACAGACAGGGAAAGAGAGCCTTATTCATATATATGCATATGTTTCTAACTCGTATGTCTGCTGCAGGTATATCTGCTCGGCGAAAGGGTAAGAATCACTGAATAAGTGATATGCATGCTATCGAATATGCTTTTCTGTATTAAATGCTTGTATAGAGAAGTCTTATATTTCGTATATGCCTCGATCTTGTTCACATGATAAGATGTTGCTTATAAGAGAATGATAGAGATGTTAAGAGAGAGATGCTTAGATGATAGTCTACTAGATGCTTGCTGTAATCTTTAAAGAAATGCATATAATTCACGAGACACGCTGCGCACCAGAGATAGAATATGACTCTTGAATATCGAATATGAACTGCTTGTCTTGCCTGCTTGCTTATATCGAATATGAACTCTATTTTCAAATATGTTTCCAAAAAGAGAAGTAATATGACTCCGTTCTTATGCTGCATGTAACGAACATAGGTAAAACTAGAAAGATCATTAGTAATAAAATATTTTATAACATGATTACTTTACTGTAGGTTTCAGGGGGTGAAGCTTCTGTTCAGTTGTTTATACTCACAAGTACTTTTAAAAGTACTGACCCACCAACAGTTTGTTTGTTCTCAGGTGCTAGATCGTCCGAGAAAGCGATAGCCGTGCCTCATCCCAGGGACCCAGAAATCTAGAGTCGATGCCTTGAGACGTATCGAGATGGCTTTGAGATGCTTTTGTATAGAGGGACATAATGTATGGAACGGTGTCATTGTAATCGAGAGAGATAGTGCTTGAGCGAACTGTTACCTCGGCCAAGCGTCGCTTGTAATACTTTCAATTATCAATAAAGAGCTTGTTTTTATATGCCATTGTGTACTTTACTTTTCTGCAATATATGTGCCGCTGCTCCTGTCTTGAATAGTTTACTTACCCTTGTTCAAAGCTTTGGCCTTGTACAAGCGTATTTTAGGCTTGTACAGCATCATGTCCGTGCGAGGACGATCGGTTTTGTAGGGACCAAGCGAGGACGATTGGTTCCGTAGGGACCAAGCGAACACAAAATGGTGCCCTACGGGACCGAGGCGTGACATCACTAGTATGATGCCATAGTGAACGAGTTATAGTCTCAGGATGGAATGATATGCAACGCAAGAAACATGGGCGTTACAGGCCATCCCGTCCGAAGCAGACGACTATCAGGGAGTTTCGTCAGGATCAGATCGGTGCCAGTGCCCCAGCGACTGTCTGCAGGAACTAAGACATTGTGCACAAGTTGTCCGTGACCAAGCAAAGTCTAAACTAAGTTATCAATTGAGGCAGTTCAAGAAAACACAGGCATAAGACAAGTAACATGGCATGATCTAATTTGCATAGTCTTCTTGATCATTTTATCTCATAGTAAAGTGTTCTACACATAGCACAATAATAGAAGAATACTATTCTAACTATAATTGAAACACGATGAAGAACATTCTAAGTGAACTAGCATGCAACAATGTAACTGTTCACAAGTTAGTTGACAAGCATAAAGTAATCCAAGTCTATTTATTTATCTTGACATATTTTAGTTATTATGGTATCGTCTGATCGGAACAATCAAGAGTGCAAGCTTTTAGGTGTGAATACTTGGAATAATGATCAACTAATCAAAGTATAATCACTCACAAGTTGGTGGAGAGAGAAAAGGAAAGAGGTACTTTAAGACTCCGCTCGCGTGACGCCTACTGCATGATCACCTGCATTGTCATAAACAGACGATCAATACCTCTTATCCTCTTTCCAAGCTCGAAACAAAAGTGCAGCTCAACGAACGAAAGCAATAAAATCCATCAAAATCGTCCAAAAAAATGCAAATTCGAAAACCAACTCGAAAGCACAAAAGCAACAATGTGATAGCGAAAACTAGGCAAGAAAACTTGAAGCAGAGAGGTCCCTCTTGACTCTGCCGTTTAGTCCGTCCTTTGGACATGGTCCATTGAATATGGGAATCGATTTCGAAGAAGCCAATCCATAATGAGAAAATGTTCTTGATTCAATCTATCCTGATCGAATGATACCGAAAGTATTTCTTAGCCGCGCACCCCGAATAGGGGGAACGGGGTACCACATCCTAACCAACTAATAGGAAGTTCCATCCTCGAAACTTAGGAATATAACCTACCAACATGAAACAATGAAGGAAACTTTTTCTCCATCTCAGACTCAAGCTCCCACGTCGACTCTTCGACCGAATAATCTCTCCAAAGTACGCAAATGAGAGTAACCGAACGACTTCGAAGCAGCTTCTCCTTACGATCCAAGATCTGTACAGCTTGTTCGACATATGTCAAGTTCGCCTTCAAGTCTAGTTGATCATGATCTACTACATGACTCAAATAGTACACGTATTTCATCAGTTCTGAAACATGGAAGATATCGTGCACCTCTGATAATGACAGTGGCAGGGCAATCTGATAAGCGACTGGGGTAAATCGCGTGAGTATTTCGAATGGGCCGACAAATCTTGGACTTAGCTTCCCTTTTGCTCCAAATCTGGTGACTCCTCGCATGGGCGAGACTTTGAGAAATACATGATCGCCTTCTAATAACTCAATAGGTCAACGGTGCACGTATGAGTAACTCTTCTGACGACTTTGTGCTACCTTCAGCCTCTCGCGGATCAAACGAATCTTTTGGACGGTTTGCTCGACGAGTTTCGGGCCAAAAATTTGTAGTTATCCAACTTTATCCCAACATATAAGGGATCTACACCTCCGCCCATACAATACCTTATACGGTGACATTTGAATGCTGGATTGATAGCTATTATTGTATACAAATTCGGCTAACGGTAAATGCATGTCCCAACTTAACTTCAATTCCAAGGCGTAGAGCCGTAGCATGTCTTCGAGGATCTGGTTTACCCGCTCTGTCTGTCCGTCGGTCTGAGGATGGTAGGTGAAGCTGAATTTCAACTTCGTCCCCATTGCTGACTGAAGATTCTCCCAGAAGGGTGATAAGAATCGTCCATCTAGGTCGAAGATAATGGATACGGGCACACCTTGGATTCGAATGATCTCATCGACGTAGATCTGCGCCAGATGGTCGACACTCCAAGCAACTTTGATGGAAAGAAAGTGAGCTGACTTGGTGTGTCGATCGACGATGACCCAGACGGCATCGTTCTCCGTTGCGTCTTTGGCATACCAATAATAAAATCTATGGTTATGTGTTCCCATTTCCACTCCAGTATAGCAAGGTTCTGCATCTCTCTGTCTTGCTTCTGGTGTTCGGCCTTTACTCGCTGACAGGCCATGCATTACGACACAAACAATGTTACATCATTTTTATGTCGTGTCACAAGAATATCGTACGGAGGTCTCGATACATCTTCGTGCTTCCTGAATGTGAAGTGTAACTCGCATAGTCGGCTTGGATTGGCAAGGAGCACTAGGAAGAGGAGCTTGTGGCAAGAAGATCGTGTCCGGGTCGAGTCTATTGTGCATTTTATTGGAAATCCATCTTCCAATAGGTATAGATCTGAATTTATCTCTAATTTGAGTTCCAAATTATGCATTCAACCATTAGGAATTACCCATTAGCTTACGGCTACCCATAGGATCAAGAATTGAGTCCATACGACTTGTATTGTGAAAGTTACATGGTAATTTGTATCCAAATATGGGAAATTATGAAATTGACACATCAATTGTGTGTCATGAGACCAATTAGATCTAATTATACTTAGATCGGGGTTGTGGGATTAGGTACGTGTCCACAATTGGATGCGATTAGGCCGTATCGCGATAAGGTGTGATATCGTGTGATACAGAGCTCGATTTTGTGTGTTTTGTGCAATTGTTCCTCAATTCGCATTGTATCAAGTTACTTTAGTTGTATTTTAATGTATTTAGCTTCTACAAATGATTAATTGTGGGAGTTGTGGTTTTTGACACTTAAGTTGGACACGTATCATGAGTTCATCAATTTGGCACTTTAGGTGTTTGAGAAATTGACACTATATATATATATATATATATATATATATATATATATATATATATATATATATATATAGCACGTGTGTATTTATATATATATTTTTTTTTGATATATACATGTGCATGTGTATATGTATAATTAATAGAGTGTGTGTATATTGTAGACTGTGTGGGGAGTGTTTCATCCAACTGTGATGATGGGCTCGAGTGGATACCACTACAGTACACCAACTACACTTGGGGGGGGGATCTCATATGAGGTATAGACATTAGAAGAGGTCACAGCTAGGTGTATCAGTTGCTTGATTCGTTCATGAGGATTCAGTCATGTATATGTGTAAATTAGTGTTAGAATAGAATGTTAGTTTAAGAATATATATATATATATATATATATATATATATATATATATATATATATATATATATATATATATATATATATATATATATATATATATATATATATATATATATATATATATATATCAGTATGAGTAATTGACAGTAAGTTAAGATAGAGTATTAGAGCATTGGAATTAGTTGTGAGTATCAGTGTTTTAGGAGTATCAGTGGTTTAAGATATCCGTGGTTTTATGTGCCTGTGTATAGGCTTAAGTTACAACAACTGTTAGAGCTTGTGTTGCTCTAATTGCATAGCAATATCTTCATTGCTCGGGCAATAGGGTGCACAACAAGTGATGTCAATGTTGTGCACAGATGAGTTGTGTCAGGAGGAGTGCTCGATTATAAGCAGCAGTAAGAATTGAGTTACAACATCAACATATAAACTTAACAGTATTAGCAGTGCACTAAGTGCACTGCTATTCAAGTGGCAACAAGGAGGGGGAGCTAGGTAAGGTATGTGATAGACCTAAATGAAGAAACACAGCAGCAGTAACAGGAATAGGGTTGTGGATGTCCTACAAATCTGTGAGGGAGTTCAGAGGATAAGGGGAGCTCGAGTACACTGAATGTGGTGTACAGTTTATGAATAGTGTGTGTTAGAATATTGGTTAGTATATAGTTAGATGTTAGAGGGTGTATTGCTAATAGTTAGCAATAGGTATATGAGTAACCAGTTAAGTTAGAGTGTCAGTTAGTATGCTAGAATATTAGTTAAGTTAATGTATGAGGTTAGTAATAGATAGTGAGTGACAGTTAGTATAAGATATGGTATCAGTTGTGCATCAGACTTGATGAATGCACAAGCTGATAAAGAGCAGGGAGAGCAATGTTCAGTTATCCTTGATAGCTGGGCATGTGCCATGTAAGTGCAGCATCTAAAACTGAAGCTTTAGCTTTAGCAAACATCAAGTAGCATAAGGAGGTAGTATACCTGTTTTTAATGGTACAGCTGAAGTGGAGTTTCAGTTTTGGCATCACCTAGTAATTGTTAAGATAGTGAGGTTAGAGTGTATTGTATCAGTTATTAGTTCATATCAGTTAGTCTTATTATTAAGTTAAGTTAGTAAGGGTTATAGGCTAAGTAGTATATCTAGATGTATGTTAGCTTAGTATAACTAAGTTACCTTTAGTAATAAGTTAGTGAGTAGACTAGCTAGTATATTTAGTGTTAACACCTATTATAGCTAATATTCTACGATAAAACCTAGTATAGCTAAATTTAGCTAGTTTTAACTAATTAGAGACCAATATAGACTACTAACCTTAGTATAGACCTAGTGAGACTTAGAAATTGACCTAGAAGTATGCATTAGTGTATTTTTAATCCATTTCTCTTTTATTACACCATTTTACTTGATATTTCCTTAATATGTCTGTGTGACATCAGCTCGAACACCGAGTTACCTCTTTTGTACCAGACCAGAGGCGAGTACATCTCTCTATTAGTTTTTATTTCATGATAGTGTATATATCACTTGTTCTAGGACTGATATACTTGATTCTGACACATTGTTACACGGACTAGTACTATATGGATCTTGTCAGGAGATGTTATTCCCTACTGTGTTCAACGGGTACTCCTTACACATGTATTTTATCGTGTACATTGGGTATTGTTTCATGTTCTTCTTGTGCATCCACTATTTCGTGTGCTAGTGTGACTATATCGTATTCATGTACGTAACGTGTCATGATTGGATCCATGAGTATTGGTTGAGGAGGGGGAGTAGAAGTTGATTATGTAATGAACCCTATTTACCTCATGTATATGTCGATTATACAACTCAAGTATAATCGAGTTACCCTACTTACCTCATGTGCAACCCAAGCCGATCACATAACGAACTTGCGCTCCAAATCACACAGACAGTATTCATGTTCCTCTACTTGCAGTTTATTTTTAAATTACCAGTATTTACTTTTCAATTCTTTATTGTGAATATTTGCATGTTTTCACCTGTATTTTCCATTCTTAATACTTGTGCATCTTGTATTCTTTTCTATTACTAGTCATATATGATTTACCATGTATTTGCCTGTTTTTACCTGTATTTATTGAATTTTTAGAATTTAATTTTTTTTAATAATGTATTCATGTTATTGAGATAGGCTACCCGAGACCAGTAGAATACCTATTGGCATTGCCATAGACCCGGTTTATGACCCACATGTAGAATAGATACTTGGTTCGGTTCATTTGATTGAACCCATGACTAAACCATCTTCCTCTCCTCTTAGTATATATATGAGTATTTTCTCTCTCCTCACTCATTTTTCTCATTTTACTTTTCTTACTTCCTTCTTCCTCCTCTTCTTCAAGCTCCCTTTAGCCAACTCTAGCCCTAGGGAGAAGTTGTTGTGACTTGGACTATGAGAGGTATAGGCTATGAGCGACCCAAGGCAAGTACATCTTGCTCAATGGTGAAGCCTTGATTTTAATTTTTTTATATATATTGTTTTAAAAATATATTTAAAGGAAAATATTCTCATTGAGTTGTTGATCATATTTAGTTCTTGGAGTTTTGGATTTTGATGAGTATATTTGAGTAGATCTGAATTTAAAGTTTAGAGTTTTTATGGGTTCCATGTATTTTTTGTGATTTTGATCTACTAAAATATAATATTTTAAAAAAAATAGTTTTTGTGGTTGATGGAGCACTTTATTTCGAGCATTTTGGCTTTTGATTCACTTAATTCGGAGTTAAAATGAAGTTTTTATGGAGAAAATATTTTTTTATTTTTTTTTGAGTTTTTGCCATGGCTGAACCTGCTGTTTGGAGAAGATGAAGTTCTCATGCAGCCAGCATCATATGCGACCGAGAGTTCTATGTGGCCTGAACTCTTTGCCGCATAGTCAACCAACATGTGTCCATCTTATTGGATGCATGACTGTTTATTACACAAAGTGTTCTAAAGCTAAGTCCTTGAACTCCTTGTGTATTCATCCGCTGAACGAATGAGAAATTTGCTAAAGTCCAAAAGAAACACCCATGTGGTCGAGAGAGCATGCGACAAGCGGACTTATACGGTAGTGCCCCTATGTGCCTCTTTTTCTTGTGGACGCATAACTCCGCTTCGTCCTTGCACATCTTTTTATGATTCTTGTCTTATCTCCCTGACACATTTTTATGACATGTCACATCAACCACTTTTAGTCACTTCTCTGACATGCATTAATGACCCATCACTCAATGCTTGGGTGCATGCGACCAGTGGGTGCATGCGGCCAGTGAATCCATGCGACCAGTGGGTCCATGCGGTCAAAAATCCTTGTGCGTATTTTGTGTTCCTTTTAATTATGTCCATTTAAGAATTTCTTTTGGTGATTATTGATGTGTGCTTCCTTATGTTGATATAAGTTTATGTTACCAGACAAGTTTTGCATATAGTTCACGAGACAAGTTTACGTACAAGTTTACAATCCTCACGACACCGTAGAAATATTTGTGTATAAAAATCTATTGCATTTGGCATCGGGCAATCGAGTATGAGTATTGCCCAATGCATCGCGTGTCGCGAATACGATATCTCGTGAAAAGCTCGTACTCGTGACTCATCATTCTAGGGAGTTCTCAAGTGTCCATGACTCGAGAACTCAAAATAATTTAGTAATGATTAAACAAGATAAGATTTACCTAGATCATTGGGAGGAAAGAATATTGCGCTACCAACTACCATGATCTCTAAGGGCCCCATGCAGCATGGAAGAACCTTGCTAGGCAAGGGCTCTATGATTGACCAAGTTTACGCGTGTTGTGGCACTTACAAGACAAGTTTATATATAAGTTTATGTTGCATGACAAGTTTATGTTTATAAAACAAGTTTATGATCACAAGTTTAAGTTTATGCTTACAAGTTTAATTTTTGTTTATGACAAAGTAAAAAGTTATGTTATAGTGATGTTGAATGTGCATTTGAGTTTACTAGACAAGCATACCTTTGGCCATCCGGGTTGACTGCAGTACCTGTGGTAGAAATATTCTTAAAATATTCATTTAGTAATTAAGTCATGTGACAACCCTATCTAGTTAATTGTAGCTAGCTGTAGACTTGTTTGGCCGTGCAATGAATGTTGTTACTTTTATTTGTAGCTCGCTCTTCTAGTTTCAATTCTCTCGGCGCTGGTTAGAGTGCAAAGTTCTTCTCGGGTGAAGGACTACAACCCCGATCCTTGTTTGGTTTAAGGGTTGTGGTCCCGATCCAGAGTAGTTTCTATGCCCTCTTGCCGCTCATTGCCTTACTTTCCTTTATAACACTTGTTATCAGTTCTTCTAGTATATTTTTTAGACAAGTACATTGGTATCGTATAAGTCTCGATCCACATTTATTTTATATGTCTCTTTTCTGCTGAATGTTGTGATGTGGTTGGTCTATCACCTTGAGCTCCTTTGTGGTACTTGTTTCTTAGGGTTCTGACCCCACTGGTTTTGTATGTCCAGATTACCCCGAGGAGAACCAGGGTCTACCGCACTTCCAGCAAGATAGATCACACTCGTAGAACTGCGGCCGAAGCTCGCGAGTAGGTTTCCTTCCTCCACCCCTCGTAGTGTTATTTCTTTTATGTGGTATTTTAGCAAGAGGCAGTGTTAGTCCCTTATTTTGATATCACTTCTCTGACTTCGGTCAATGTGATGTATGTATTAGACCTTGGCTGGTATATTGGATCATGTATAATTATACTCTGCTAGCACATCATTTTGTATTCACTAGCTTTATGATCATATGTGGTATATAATTGGGATACCTTTTTTACTTTCATATATGATATACTCTTGTATTTGATGTTGATGGATTGAGATATTAGGATTTGTCAACCTTTAGGACCAACGTCATAGCATGCCAGAGTCCACCCATATGTCTTCTAGTCAACCTTAGCACATTGCGGCTTACTTCGGTATTCTGCAAGGTGTGGTTGACCACGTCAGTCCTTGTATTTTTCCCGTATTCTGGGAGCGGGACGTGACACGTATCCTAGGATATTGAACTAGACCATATTCGACACACGTGCCAATAACAACTTATTCATTAACTAAAGTAAAAATAGCTCAACTACTAAGATAAGACTTCTTATATCTATCTTTATATATACTGCATGTGTCCACTTTTGAGTTATTCTACCGAATGAGTTTTAACCCAAGGATTTTATGGAGAAATATTTTGAGTCGATATATAAACTGTGAAAAAATTTATAGCTCAAAAGAGAATAAAATATCAAAATCCAATATTTATCGATCATTTTGAACCCGAGTTTATATAGCCTTGTGTTAGTTAGAGTCAAACTCTCAGCAACCCTGAAAATACGTAGGAGTCAAACATTATAAGTCTTGGACTGGTATGACACGAACACGTAAACTTGCAAGCGAAGAATTTTTTTTCTAAATTACAGTTGTTTTTATTTGTCCCATTAGATGGAAATATCATGTTGAGTTGTATTCTCGAATTGTGTGATACTTAGATACACAATCGAGATACATATCTGAGTCAGGGAATGTAACTTATATAACATAATATAATTAGTATTGATTATGATTGTAGAATATAACATTGGGCATGGAGAATAAGTTGGATCACACTGTATAATTTTTTTTTATATAATAACAACAAAAGCTGATCAGTACTTGTTACCTTCTTCCGCAAGGCCTTGTGAAGAGAGAATATAAGATTTAGCTCACATACATATGTCGGAACTTAGATGTACCTATTTCGATAAAAAATGATTGGGTGTAAAAACTTAGACACACCTATTTCGATAAAAAAATGATTAGATGTATAAATGATATATATCTCTTTTCACTCACAATCTATGTGAGGGTCCATGCCATAAGCACCATGTCATCCAGAAACAACCTGATCTTGAAAAAAAAGAATATTACTGAGAAACTAGTCATGTGTGATATCCAAATTGTTCTCCAAAATTGTATAGTCATTTAGGCAAATTGTGTTATGATTGTGTTTGTGGTTATTATGCCGTGAGGGTAATTCAGACACCGAGATCACTAGAATTACAAATATACCATAGTCATATTTCAAGTTAACACTATAATACGTACTTAGGATTTTGATCATAATAATTTTTCTATCCGAGAATTATAATACGATTCTCAGGTCAAATCTGCTTTTATTTCACTTTTTATCACTGCTCTTGAGATGGGGACTTGCATGTCTTTAATGTTCTAGTATTTATTCGCTAGATGAATATGTGGCACCAGATGAGATGTTGTCTCTATACAACATGGATGAATCTGAGAAGTGAATGAAGACCGAGGAAGGAGCAACAGATTCATTTTGTGTAGTTGTGTATCCTTTTATGTAACTTGATTAATTTGAAAAACTAGACAGTATGGAATATAAATATTTAGACAGCTATATGTGAATATTCCATAAAATATAATTAGTCTAGCATTATATGTACTATATCCCATAACTTTACAAATGATAATAGCGGATACGGGTTTTGGCGTATTCGTTTGACGTGTAACTTACTAGTTTGGGATGCTAGTTATGTACCCGGATTGTCCTGTTCCGGGAGCATGCCGTGACAGCAGATCGCACAAAATTTTGACCGGATCAGGGTCGGACCAAGCCAAGAGATCATGTAAACCCCCTCGACCAGATTCCAGTATTTTAGGAATATTTTTCATAATTTAGGATTTGTTGCAATTTATTAATTTATTTTGCTTACATATCCTATTGACTTGTGCACCTGTCCGTCACCTAATTATTTGGAGCTTTACCTTGACTGTTATCCCCGAACGAAGTTCCCATACCTCTCCTAGACATGCCAATCTTCTATCCTGCACTTTGTGCAACTCCCAGATACTTAGTTTTGAGCCTCGTATGAGACGCACAAATCTCGTTGCAAACGACCGTATTTAATTCCTATTTTAATTCTCAGACCTGTACCCATCCCTGTTCCAATAGAGATTTGAGACCCAGCAAGCACCCGTTTTGCCCAGACAAAAATACGTTATTTTTCTACACTGAGTATACTACATTTAGTGTATTGACACGGTAGAAAAATTATGACCCTACCTGCCTCTAAATAATTAGAGAACACCGTGCGCAGTATTTATTAATTAATTAAATACGATGGCCCGTATTACCCCCAAAACTAGGCTCAGTCACTGCCCAGACTCACCCCCACCCCCTCGGGACCCTCGCATAACAATTTCCCTCAGTTCTGTGAATTTTAGTATTTTTCGGAATCGGGTGTTTTCCCAGACAATTTCGTAATTGCGCAATTTTCCAAAACTAGGACTTTACACAATTTATGAAATTATAGGGACTTTTCTGTAAATTACAGTGCGAGGTGTCACCCCCTCATTGGCCGGTGAACCTGCACCGTCCATTTGGAGGCGGGACCCACCCGAAAAGATCCCAAAAATATCCCGAAAATATCCTACAAATATCCCGTAAATATCTATAGATATTTACTTATTAAATTAATATAATTCTTTATAAATAAAACTAAAAGAAAAATAAAAAGAAAATAAAGAAAAAAATCCTACATCTACTTTCCCCCTTCAGCCCGCAAACACCCCCCCCCCCCCGGCCGGCGGCGAGCTCCCTCGCCGGAGTCGCCCGCGCCTCCGCCCGCGGCGAGCTCTCCCCTCGGCCTCTTACTCCTCCCTCCTTTCCAGCTCCTCCTCCTCTTCTTCTCCACTTCGTTCTCCTCCGCCGCCGAGAGCCCCGCCCTCCGCGCCTCGCCGGCCAGCATCGCCAACGCCTCCCCAAGCCGGCCGGCCTCCCCGCCGTGCAGCGCCGCTCCGCCGACGGCCCTGCCCCGAGCTCCCCTCCAGAACCTCCCCCTCCCTCCTTCCCAGCCGACACCGCCTCCGGCCGCCTGCCGCGTCGCCGCCTCCGCCCAGCCTCGCCGGCGCCGCCCCAGCCCCCTCCGGCCGGCCTCCCCCGCAGCTGCGCCGCCCGAGCCCCGGCCAGCATCCCTAACCCTAACCCTAGGTTGGGTCTGGCTCGGATACGCCGTATCGTGTCGACTTCGGACACGAGAAACGCAGTTTCCGGAGCCCTGTTCAGGTATCCATATCTCTCTCCTTGTAACTCTATTTTCAATTCCGTCAGTTGTATCTCGTAGACTGTATGACCATCTCGGTGCCCGTGCAACCCGCTCGGTGCATCGCGTCCTGTGGCGATCGCGGTACGCGATCCAAAAACAGGAAAAACAACGACCCGATTCACCCCGAAACTGAGTACGCCCCGCCAAACGGGACGACTTGGTCGCACGCGATCTTTACCGAAACGTGCGCGTCGTTGATACGGACGTGCGGGATTTTGCAGAAGTTGATTCGGATGTGCATGCATACCGGAATCAACGCGTATCCGCCGACACCGCCCCGTATCCGTCAGTTCTGGAACACGCTGTAACTTTGTGTACACACGTCGGATCGAGACGAAACTTGTGCCATCAGACTCGTAGCAATACGCTAGTCCTGTGAGCCAAGTTTGGTTCGATTCTGAGAACGTTGATAAAATCCCGTATCGTGGGCCCCACAAGCTCCACTTGACGGGCGATTTTGTGACCGGCTCATCGGAATCCAATTCTGAAAGTTCTGTTGGGTTTGTATCATCGTTCCTGACTTGTTAACACTAAGTTTGGCAAATTTGGAGACCTTTGACCCTGACACGTTTTTCGGTGCAAAGCGGCCCACATGTGGACCCCGCTTTGACCGAAAACTGTCATTTTTGCCCCTGTGTCCAAATTGGACTTAAGGACAGGCGTTTATAGCTATTTGATATTTTCTGAGACTGTTAGTGATGTTTATTTCAGCATCCGAAGACTTTCCTTCTGAGGCCATAGTTTCCGACACTTGGTATTTGACATCTGGATATTACATTTGCAGCTCTCTTGCCAGGCAAGTATACCTTGTCTTGTTGTACTGTTTAAATTCAGTTATTGCTAGTTACATATTTATTTATTTTTAAATCATATAAATGTGCGCGTCCGAGAAAAATCGGGTGCAGTCAACGATGGCGTTGACGTTAGGACTTGTGTCTGACCTAGTGTCTAGTAGACCCACCTAAAGTTATGAAGTTATTGATATAACTTCTCAGGCCTTGACACGTATCATTACACGTCACAGAGTGAGTACATGTAGGGATGCGTGCCTCATGCGCGACTGGCCATCAGTGTGAGCAACACGTGTAGTGGTTTTTAGCTCAGTTGTTTATTTTATTGAGACTTGCATCATAGTAGGAGGTGTCCACGTCGTTTTCACGACTTGTACATCTATATTGGGCGGGAAAGACACTTAGTAGGCGTATGGGACACCCCCTCCTTATATATTCCCGTGGATGCCTGTTTTATCCTTCGTCCATGCTCTGCAGGGATGGACGATTGCGGAGTGCCCTTGCGTCAGGGGGCATATGACACATATACTAGCCAGTCATGACGATTGGTGAATTACGTCAGCATATGTCTAGCCACACATTCCCATGCGTACTACAAGGTCTTTAAATTGCATTCACTTAGATGGTTAGCACACCCCATTTATTTATTCAGTATTTACATTATGGCATGTTATTTTTCTGTATCTTGCTATGTCTCTCTGAGGACCTGGTCCCCTGCCAGGTGTATATGTTCTTGAGTATTCGCAGGAGCACAGAGCCGGACATGTTACGTATATCCCGAGGAGGTCTTCTATTCGAGCCTCGTGATTGTCAGATGTTGTTCTTATATGGTGTGTATCTGGTTCCTTTTATATTTTATTTTCGGCAGTAGTTTTGTTTCCATCCGACTGTCGTTCTTTAGATATTTGTTATTGTGTTCTAGTTACCTGATTATTGGTTATTCTTATTTATTTAATTTCTGTGGATGAGATTTAGATATTACCCTGTGACTTGTGATTAATTATACCACTGGTGAACTATTGTTCATATACAGCGTACGCACGTATATATGGTTTCCATATATTGGAGTTGCCATATATAAGGGCGGCTGGCATAGTTACGTATCCTGGTCCTACGTATTTTGGGACTGGGGCGTGACAGTATTTTTAGTGGTGGCCCATGCAGGTCAGAGCATATTGTCTCGGTTACGTTACTGTACCGAGCAAGCCTGCACCTAGGATTAGAGCATAGGATCTCATCCAAAATTGACTATGACTTATCTTCTTTCCAGTTCGTCCTACTTACATAATTGCATCCTGCTTGATTCATGTGCTTCCCTGATAATTCTTTTAGTATAATCCCTGCTAGAATATAGGAACTCCGGTTAATAGGATGATAATTAAGGTAGCATTCCTAATAAGAATACCACTACGGCTTTGACATATCCTTAAGTTCGGATTACTTAGTGAACCCTAGCCTTCCTGACTTCCTAAATAAAGCCTAGCCTTCCTGATTTCCTAAGTAAACCCTAGCGTCACTTACCTATAGATTAACTTACCCTTATCCCTTGACATATTTAAGTATGACTTGAGAGCAGTATAAACACTACTAGGATTAGTTAGAGATATGATTAGTAGAGGATTTACCATAGTGTTGACCCTAGTCTTAAGGAACCCATAGAAATTCAAGGTTGAATACTAGGACTGAAACCTCACCCTATGTTGAATAACCAGAGTTTTACGCCAGAGACCTTTACCCTTGTTGGCGTAAAAACCCATTTGACCGTTGTTGGCATAAGAACCAAACGACTGCCTAGTTGGCGTAAAAGCCAAATTATGCAGGAGATTGTCTCCTTTACGCCACAATTATGACAACCGCTACCCACGATCCCTTAGTCTTCCTTATCCTGCGTCATGAGAGCCACGTAGGTAACTGCCCTGCGTAAACCTGATGATTCCTGAATAATAGATAACCAGCGTAGAGTAACCTGATTAGGCGTAGAATATAAGGATAGGATGTGAGCGTATTGTTACAGCTTTAGCTTTCCCCAGGCATAACCCAATCTTGTGCATTAAAGGCAGAGATACGCCTCGAGCCTTGTGCAAAAAGAAACAGCTTTTTGACGGGACATCTGACTTTATCTCACCTCGATAGTAAGATGACTTGTATCGATAAGTCCCTAAACAACAACCTAGATCTCCGTGCAAACCATCATCAGACCATCCCCTCGATCGTTGTACAAGTACTTTTGTCAGATGACAGGATTCATTAATTTGACTGACCACTCATGAGTTTCTTGTACAACTTCACGCTGCAGCATATGCTAGACTTTTTACGCTGGCAGATTTTTACGCAACCTTTAGGCAATACTTTACCCACAGACTGTTACGCAGCAATCTTTTACGCTCAGACTTCCACGCGCAGACTTTTTACGCGAACAGTTCTGAAGCTCTACCTTACGCTTCCCTATTTTACGCTGACAGTTGAATCCCTGATTTACGCCAAACTATTTTTGTCTCTGCATTACACAGACAACTTTGAACCCCTACTTTATGCGGACTTTCTTGAAATCTCTGTTTTAGGCGGACAGCCTATAGTGTTTAGTTAGATTGTAGAACTTAGAAGACCATACCTCTTTTGGGTCAACTAGCGACTTAGACAAGGATTTAGAATAATAACTGTAGAGATTGTAGACTCTTGTCTTTTTGTGATTTTGAATTTTTTGAAAAATTCTCACATCATAATCTAGCATACTTATATTTACCATACTACCTTGACTTATGCTGCTATTATAGCCTAGTTTTGCAAGCTTATTCTTTATCTAGCATGTTCAAGACACATGTGTTATTGGGGCCTGATCCACCCCACTAATACAATTGTCTATTCAGAATCAGTGTATTACGGTCTGATCAACCTTAGTGCATTTTGATTCGCCCTTCGCATAACTACTTTACGTGGATTGAGATATATAGTGATTAGTAGACGGATGTACTTGTCCGCTAGATATATCCGAGCATATCGTATCAGCTACATGACTGTACTGATACGAGCATGTGAATAGGAATTATCAAAATAGCATTTCAATCCACAACTACCTTGACAATTCCCCTCGAATTCTTTAAACGCCTTGATCACCACACTCATAATCTATTACCTTCCCCTTGAACTCTTGATTATTGTTTTCCGTCTTCCCTTATTTCGGAAAGACGAAACATCGTGCTTAGTATAAATACGAATAGTGTATTGTTTCTGTAACCATTTTAGTTTGTTTCTGGGTAATTACCAAACCCTATTATTAGATTTGATTGCAGTTTAATACGGTGCTACCTTTAGGATGACCTTCGCTACCTACCTACCTACCTACCTACCTACCTATCTACCTACGTTCCTGGTACGTGCATCCCTATGACAGCAAAAAAAAAATATTTTTGCCTCGTAACTTGGGTCAAGTCAGAACTCAAGTGTGACGATGAAGAATATATCATTTTTGCTGTCAGGCGTCTAAAAGGATTTCACCTAGAGGAACAATGGATTGACTCCTGAATGGATAGCAGCACCTATGACTATGTTGACTTAAGGATTAAGAATTCCTATGAACCAACGAAGTCAAGCCGCTTTCGAGGAGTTCAAGAAGCGACTGACCACAACACCCGTATTGACTATTCCATCCGGAGCAAGAGTTATGTGATCTGCAGACGCATCAAAAAAAAGTTTGAGATGCGTATTAATACAGGATGGCAAGGTAATGACAGATGAATCTAGACAGTTATGAGTGCATGGGAAGAATTTGGAACTTGCAACCGTCGTAATTACTCTGAAGCTATGGAGACATTACTTATTTGAGGCAAATCGTAAGATTGCACGGCATACCAGCCAGCATTGTACCAGACAAGGATTCGCGTGACCAGAATTGGTGGTCAACCGAAGAGACAGTTAAGTAAATACAAGGACACTTGCGAGCAATGCAAGACAGACAGAAGTAGTGGACAGACGTCATCATCGTCCCTTGGAATTCAAAAAGGATGATCATGTCATCTTGAGGATATCACCTACTAGAGACATCATTCGATCCGGAGGATGCAGCAAGTTGAGACCAAGGTATATTGGACCATTGACGTGCTAGAAAGAGTGGGAGTAGTGGCATATTAACTTGCGCTACCACCTTCCCTTGAAAGATACCTGATGTATTCCACGTATCGCAACCCAAGCGATATGTGACAGACAGCAGTCATGTTCTCAACCATTCGTAGATTGTCATTAGACTGAGCTTGTCGTATCAAGAGCAACCAGTATCCTTGATCATCGAGGAAAGGTATTGAGAACCAGTCTATTCCCTTGATCTGCGTAGCATGGAAGCATGACGCGCCAGGAGAATCTACTTGGAAGCGTGTGGACGACATGCGTAAACAATTTTTTCAAACCTATTCGTAAACCAAGATATAAATTACTTTGTTAAACTATATCTAATGCCATCTTTGACTTCTATCCCGGCTTAGTTTTAATTTCGAGGACAAATTTTTTATAAGTTGGGTAGATTGTAAACCCCCTCGACCAGATTCCAGTATTTTAGGAATATTTTTCACAATTTAGGATTTGTTGCAATTTATTAATTTATTTTGCTTACATATCCTATTGACTTGTGCACCTGTCCGTCACCTAATTATTTGGAGCTTTACCTTGACTGTTATCCCCGAACGAAGTTTCCATACCTCTCCTAGACATGCCAATCTTCTATCCTGCACTTTGTGCAACTCCCAGATACTTAGTTTTGAGCCTCGTATGAGACGCACAAATCTCGTTGCAAACGACCGTATTTAATTCCTATTTTAATTTCCAGACCTGTACCCATCCCTGTTCCAATAGAGATTTGAGACCCAGCAAGCACCCGTTTTGCCCAGACAAAAATACATTATTTTTCTACACTGAGTATACTACATTTAGTGTATTGACACGGTAGAAAAATTATGACCCTACCTGCCTCTAAATAATTAGAGAACACCGTACGCAGTATTTATTAATTAATTAAATACGATGGCCCGTATTACCCCCAAAACTAGGCCCAGTCACTGCCCAGACTCACCCCCACCCCCTCGGGACCCTCGCATAATAATTTTCCTCAGTTCTGTGAATTTTAGTATTTTTCGAAATCGGGTGTTTTCCCAGACAATTTCGTAATTGCGCAATTTCCCAAAACTAGGACTTTACGCAATTTATGAAATTACAGGGACTTTCCTGTAAATTGCAGTGCGAGGTGTCACCCCCTCATTGGCCGGTGAACCTGCACCGTCCATTTGGAGGCGGGACCCACCCGAAAAGATCCCGAAATTATCCTACAAATATCCCGTAAATATCTATAGATATTTACTTATTAAATTAATATAATTCTTTATAAATAAAACTAAAAGAAAAATAAAAAGAAAATAAAGAAAAAAATCCTACATCTACTTTCCCCCTTCAGCCCACAGACACCCCCCCGGCCGGCGGCGAGCTCCCTCGCCGGAGTCGCCCGCGCCTCCGCCCGCGGCGAGCTCTGCCCTCGGCCTCTTCCTCCTCCCTCCTTTCCAGCTCCTCCTCCTCTTCTTCTCCACTTCGTTCTCCTCCGCCGCCGAGAGCCCCGCCCTCCGCGCCTCGCCGGCCAGCGTCGCCAGCGCCTCCCCAAGCCGGCCGGCCTCCCCGCCGTGCAGCGCCGCTCCGCCGACGGCCCTGCCCCGAGCTCCCCTCCAGAACCTCCCCCTCCCTCCTTCCCAGCCGACGCCGCCTCCGGCCGCCTGCCGCGCCGCCGCCTCCGCCCAGCCTCGCCGACGCCGCCCCAGCCCCCTCCGGCCGGCCTCCCCCGCCGCCCCAGCCTCGCCGGCGCCGCCGTCTCCTCCTACTCCTCCGGCCGCCTGCCGCGCCTGCCGCGCCGCCCCAGCCCCCTCCGGCCGGCCTCACCCGCCGCTGCGCCGCCCGAGCTCCAGCCAGCATCTCTAACCCTAACCCTAGGTTGGGTCTGGCTCGGACACGCCGTATCGTGTCGACTTCGGACACGAGAAACGCAGTTTTCGGAGCCCTGTTCAGGTATCCATATCTCTCTCCTTGTAACTCTATTTTCAATTCCGTCAGTTGTATCTCGTAGACTGTATGACCATCTTGGTGCCCGTGCAACCCGCTCGGTGCATCGCGTCCTGTGGCGATCGCGGTACGCGATCCAAAAACAGGAAAAATAATGACCCGATTCACCCCGGAACTGAGTACGCCCCGCCAAACGGGACGACTTGGTCGCACGCGGTCTTTACCGAAACGTGCGCGTCATTGATACGGACGTGCAAAATTTTGCAGAAGTTGATTCGGATGTGCGTGCACACCGGAATCAACGCGTATCCGTCGACACCGCCCCGTATCCGTCAGTTCTGGAACACGCTGTAACTTTGTGTACACACGTCGGATCGAGACAAAACTTGCGCCATCAGACTCGTAGCAATACGCTGGTCCTGTGAGCCAAGTTTGTTTCGATTCTGAGAACGTTGACAAAATCCCGTATCGTGGGCCCCACAGGCTCCACTTGACGGGCGATTTTGTGACCGGCTCATCGGAATCCAATTTTGGAAGTTCTATTGGGTTCGTATCATCGTTCCTGACTTGTTGACACTAAGTTTGGCAAATTTGGAGACTTTTGGCCCTGACACATTTTTCGGTGCAAAGCGGCCCACATGTGGATCCCGCTTTGACCGAAAACTGTCATTTTTGCCCTTGTGTCTAAATTGGACTTAAGGACAGGCGTTTCTAGCTATTTGATATTTTCTGAGACTATTAGTGATGTTTATTTCAGCATCCGGAGACTTTCCTTTTGAGGCCATAGTTTCCGACACTTGGTATTTGACATCTGGATATTACATTTGCAACTCTCTTGCCAGGCAAGTATACCTTGCCTTGTTGTACTGTTTAAATTCAGTTATTGCTAGTTACATGTTTATTTATTTTTAAATCATATAAATGTGCGCGTCCGAGAAAACTCGGGTGCAGTCAACGATGGCGTTGACGTTAGGACTTGTGTCTGACCTAGTGTCTAGTAGACCCACATAAAGTTGTGAAGTTATTGATATAACTTCTCAGGCCTTGACACATATCATTACACGTCACAGAGTGAGTACATGTAGGGACGCGTGCCTCATGCGCGATTGGCCATCAGTGTGAGCAACACGTATAGTGGTTTTTAGCTCAGTTGTTTATTTTATTGAGACTTGCATCATAGTAGGAGGTGTCCACGTTGTTTTCACGATTTGTACATCTATATTGGGCGGAAAAGACACTTAGTAGGCGTATGGGACACCCCCTTCTTATATATTCCCGTGGATGCCTGTTTTATCCTTCGTCCATGCTCTGCAGGGATGGACGATTGTGGAGTGCCCTTGCGTCAGGGGGCATATGACACATATACTAGCCAGACATGACGATTGGTGAATTACGTCAGCATATGTCTAGCCACACATTCCCATGCGTACTACAAGGTCGCATTCACTTAGATGGTTAGCACACCCCATTTATTTATTCAGTATTTACATTATGGCATGTTATTTTTCTGTATCTTGTTATGTCCATCTGAGGACCTGGTCCCCTGCCAGGTGTATATGTTCTTGAGTATTCGCAGGAGCACAGAGCCGGACATGTTACGTATATCCCGAGGAGGTCTTCTATTCGAGCCTCGTGATTGTCAGATGTTGTTCTTATATGGTGTGTATCTGGTTCCTTTTATATTTTATTTTCGGCAGTAGTTTTGTTTCCATCCGACTGTCGTTCTTTAGATATTTGTTATTGTCTTCTAGTTACCTGATTATTGGTTATTCTTGTTTATTTGATTTTTGTGGATGAGATTTAGATATTACCCTGTGACTTGTGATTAATTATACCACTGGTGAACTATTGTTCATATACAGCGTACGTACGTATATATGGTTTCCATATATTGGAGTTGCCATATATACGGGCGGCTGGCATAGTTACGTATCCTGGTCCTACATATTTTGGGACTGGGGCGTGACAGATCAGAACCAAAACCCAACTCGGCTAGTAACCCAAAAAAATATGGATCAGGCTTTACCGGGTTGGGTCTAGGCCGTGCTCGGGTTGGCCTGTATTAAAAAAAGAAGTATACTTAATATATGTATCATGTATGGGTGTTGTGGTTAGCATCTTGTGTTAAAATGCCTCTGCAGTAGCGGAGGTCATTCGGGGGGGGGGGGTGAGCATAGCCATAACATATAGGGTAGTAGGGAGGGTCGATCGAATTTGGGGGAAAATGCCTCAAATTAGTTGGAGGGAAAAATCAGCTCGAGACCGATTGGGGAGCTGGGCCCGGGTTCGCGAAACCTAAACCCAGCCTGACACGTAGGAAGGGTGGGTCATGTCAGGTCGAACCGGCCCGTTGATAGGGCTCGGGTCAATTCGGTCCGAGTTTGACCGAGTCGGGTCCAAAGCGAGTTATGGGCCGTCCAACCCACTAAACACCTTGAATTGTAGGCGAACTTAAAAAATAGAGGGAGTTTGTTTTAAAACAACTATTTTTTTTGGGAAAATGACAACAAAAACAAATCTTTAAAGCAACCATCCACCTATGTGTACATCCAAAAAGATGTGTCAAAATGATTTTTTTTAATATTATCTAATAAGTTATCACCAAATATGACTACTTTTACGAGAAAATAATCAATCTTTGTTAGAGATGTCAAACATAGTACGGTAATATATTATCCTTGCATATTGGTGGCCATACTAGATTAATAGGGTTAACCTTGGTTGATACTTAGAGATGAGAATGTGTCACACACATAATGTCAAAACAACCCTTTTGTTTTGGATAATTCTGTAGGCACTCTCAAAATTGTTTAGGACAGTCCATTATTTCAGGACAACCAATTTTTTTTAAATTTTTACTTAGGAGATCAAAAGATTTACTCAGGACAACCCAACCCAACCCTCTCAAACATTCCCAAAATTCTTTATTCTATAACGTCGCTACATTAGCGACGTCATAAGTTAGCGTCGCTAAACGTCGCTAATTTATTTTATTTAGGGTTGATGAATTCCTCTTCCCCCCATTTCCTTCGATCTCTCCCAAAATTTTAAACCCCCCCCTCCGTCGTGTCCGGCTCCCCTCCTCCCTCCGGCGTCCCCTCCTCCCTCCCGGCGCCCCACCTCGGCAACCCCCCTCCGGCCGGCGTCCCCTCCTTCCTCCGGCTCCCCTCCTCCCTTCGGCGTCCTCCTCCCTCCGGCGGCTCCTCCTCCCTCCGACGTTCTCCTCTCTCTAGCTCCCCTCCTCCTCACTTGGTGAGCTCCTCTCTCTGTCTTCTTTCTCTGTCTCTCTCTCTCTAACACGATACGATACGACACGACATGACACGACATGACACACACTAACCCTAACCCTAACTCGAACACACACGCACGCGGACACACTAACACATGCAGATACTAACCATAATACTGACACAGACACACGGACACACACAGACATAGACAAGGCATGACATAGACATGACATTGTAACCCCCCTGATTTTTCAAGAATTTTTAATTTGGACTTTCCACAATTTTCTGTAATTTTTTAGGATTTTTCTGTAATTAAAACCTATGTATTTGGTAATTAAATAATTTTTAATTGCTGTTAATTAATATTAAAATATTATGAAATTAATATTTTATGGTATAAAATGAAAAAACTAGACATAGGATAATTTTCCGGGAATTTATTGGACTCTGAAAGCATTTTTAAAGCCCTAAAAACTAAGTAGAAATAAACCGAATTAAACCCTAGAAATAAACCCGGTTCAATTGAACCAAACCAACCCAAACCAACCCAGACCCGGTTCAACTGAACCAAACCCAACCTTAGCGGGTCGGGTCGGATCTAAACCTGACCCGAAACCCGCGGACCCAAACCCATACTTAAACGCTAGCGGGTAGGGCCGGATTCCTATTGAACCCGACTCGTACCCATAACCCAAATCCTAATCTGAACCCTATTCTAATCCGCCGGCGACCGCCTATATAACCCCACACCCGCCGGAACCATAGACTTCCTCCGACCACCTCTACGAAACCCTAGCTCCGCCTTCCCTCTCTCCCCGCCGTGCCCGACGCCCGAGCGCCACCCTCTCCTCGACCACCCCCAGCGTCGCAGCCCGACCGTCTCCGCCTTCCCTCCGTCATCTTTCTCCGCCCTGACTCCCAACCCCTCTCCACCGCTCGCCTCCGCCATCTCCCCGACTCCACTTTATCCCCTCCGACGAGCCCCATCCTTACCGCCTCCTCCTCTACCCTAGCTTACCCACCCCGAGCCCCATCTCTCCTCCCCTCGATCAGCCTCCTTCACCTTCCACTACCGGCACCACCACGACTCCGCCGCTCCCCTCCATCGAAGCCCTCTCCCCATCCCGCAGCAGCCCCCTCGACAGCCCTCGACGACCCGCTGCCGACCTTGCCTCTCCCCAGCACCCGAGCGCCGACCGCAGACGAGCCTCCGCCCGAACCGCCATCCTCCGGCGAATCCTCCAGTCCCAGCCACGGTGATCGAAACCCTAAACCCTAGCTCGGACACGGCAACAGCAGCCCGGACACAGGACACAGCTCGTGTCGAGACGACACGCGGACACGAAGAATTCCCGGTTCACGTAGCCCTGTTCAGGTAGCATTTTCTCTCTCCTCGTTGTCCCGTTTTCAATTTCGTCAGTTGTGACGCGTAGACTGTGTAACCCTCTCGATGCCCGTGTAACTCGCTCGGTGCGTCGCGTCCTGTGGCGATCGCAAACCGCGATCCAAAAATAGGAAAACCAACGCCCTGTTTCACCCCGGAACTGAGTACGCCCCGCCAAACGGGACGACTTGGTCGCGCGCGGTCTTCGCCGAAACGTGCACGCCGTTGAAACGGACGTGCAAAATTTTGTAGAAGTTGATTTGGATGTGCGTGCACACCGGAATCAACGCGTATCCGCCGACAACGCTCCGTATCCGCCTATTCTGGAACTCGTCGTAACTTCGTGTACACATGTCAGATCAAGACAAAACTTGTATCATCAGACTTGTAGCAATACGCTGGTCCTGTGACCCAAGTTTGGTTCGATTCTGAGAACATTGACAAAATCGCGTATCGTGGGCCCCACAAGCTCCACTTGACGGGCAATTTTGTTATCGGCTCACCAGAATCCAATTCTAGAAGTTCCATTGGGTTCGTATCATCGTTTTGGACTTGTTGACACTGAATTTGACAAATTTGGAGACCTTTGATCCTGACACGGTTTTCGGTACAAAGCGGCCCACATATGGACCCCGCTTTGACCAGAAACTGTAATTTTTGTCCCTGTGTCCAAATTGGACTCAAGGACAGGCGTTTCTAGCTATTTGATATTTTTTGAATCTAATGGTGATGTTTATTTTAGCAACCGGAGTAGTACCTGCAAATCACACTGAGACCAGAGCTACAGTTGGAGTCAGAACTACAGGCAAGTGTACCTTGCCAAAACTTACAGTCCTTGTTACTTATTTCCTTGGCTTATATATATATATATATATATTGTGGTTCATGCTTGACCTAGGATCGTGTGACTTTACTTAGCTTCCGATTAATAGTCGGGTGCCAACACCGTACGCGACGTTGTGTATTGTCATCTAGACATGGATATCGAGACCCTATATTTCTCGTACTTGTCTTATCAAGTACATCATAACCCAGGACACTTGACACTATTCATGAGACAGAATCTTTCTGAGATATTCATGGTGATTCTGTATAGGATACAGGTTTAACTACATAGACATTATATTCCTAGACATTATATGACTTGCTGCATTAGATATGATCCTACGTGACATGGACATGGGGCCTCATGGACATGAGACATATGATTACATTGGGTGGGGAGAGACACAGGCTACAGGTTGACTATATTATGCCGGCGTCTCAGTCTCTCGCTGAGCTAGACGACCACATGATATCACTGCTACCGGCTCCCCGACACAGAGCTTGTAGTGGTTTCAGCCTGAGTTAAAGTGCTGCTCTCATATTGCATATTACTTAGCTGGTTATTTAGTGTTTCTCTATTATTTCATTTATTGCTGGAGAGACACACAGGCTACAGGTTGACTATATTGTGCCGGCGTCTCAGTCTCTCGCTGAGCTAGACGACCACATGATATCACTGCTACCGGCTCCCCGACACAGAGCTTGTAGTAGTCTCAGCCTGAGTACTGGTGATGTTCTCACTTGCATTTCACATAGATGGTTACATATTTACCCTATTTATTCATTTATTCTCTGTACTGCATTATTTTGGCTTGAGTTATTTTGTACCTTGCTATGTCCCCTGAGGACCTGGATCCGAATTATGTCCCCAGGATTAGCAGAGGAGATCCACCCAGAGTTATACAGTACATGAGCATTAGCAGGAGCAGAAGCAGGAACAGGAGCAGTTACTGGAGCAGTACCAGATTTAGTAGACGAGTGATCACCAAGGTTATCTTCTGAGTATATACTGTTAAATACTCAGTATTGCTGTGGTTATCTTTATTCTTGTATCTTGACAGATGTATCAGACTCATTATCGGGTTATTTCTCGAGTTTATATTTTATTGAGATATGATCTTGCTTTATGATTCTGATATTGTTGTATTCATTTCTGTGGATGAGATTAGTATATCTAGACCCTTATTGTTGTACTACAGCTTAAGTACGCCCTGATGGATCCATTAAATTGGGTTTGTCCATCGGTGTGTGCTGCTGGTCATTGCCACGTGTCTAGTCCCTTGGTATTTTGGGACTGGGGCGTGACAAACATGGGATACGACACAGACACATACACTGACATGACACAAAATATGACATAGACCCTAACCCTATCTCTCTTCTAGTTAGCTGTCTGAGTTTAGACGCAACCTTGCGTATCTGTATCGTATATAATACGATGCAGATCTCGACTCAAGAAAAGTCGTATACATGGACACGGAAAAGACTCTTCAAAGCCGAGACATGATACGGTATTGGCTTCTTCTAGAACTCGTATCCAACTTGGGCTGATGCTTCTTTCTGCATGAGCTGTTGCATTGGCTACTGCAGACTGCTAAACCTGCTGTTGAAGGCTCTGCAGTGCACTGGCTTTGCTGCTACTTGCTGATTTTACTTGTTGTTGTGCATCCTTCCTGCTGTGCACTGTACAGTATTGCTGCACACTGATTCCTCACTGTTGTACTGTTTAATTTTAGTACTAAATAATATATTTTTAACAGGTACAGAGGGGTGAGGATGCAAACATGGTGACCGTCTTCCTGGCTACCCATCGAAAGGACAAAAATCTCATTGATGAGAGGGCCTCGCAGACCTATGTAAGTATTAATTTATTTTGTGTTAATTTTAATATAACTTAGGCAATTATCGAGTATCCAAACTTTTATAGGCCGAGTATCTTAGGCTGCGTGAGCGGGCGACTGCTAGTGCACCAACAGCTGGAGAGGCTGGTACTTCCTCGCAGCCCTCTCCAGCTTCGTCGGCCGACGAGCTATGGGTGACCGCCGCTGGTGGTCTCCAGAGGGGTACGTACTATGGTACAGGATCCTATGGCGCCCTTGTTGCGACGCAGTCATCTAAGGCCTCCCCGACAAGTGCGCATTCCTCACAGCCCTAGCAGTCGTCGGCCCGAGTCCAGGAGGCCGTTGACCGTCAGATTGCGTCTCTCCGTGACGAGTTGCTGCGAAGGATGGAGGAGCAGCCACGGTCCCAGCCGCAGGCGGACGATGCGACGCTCATCGCACGATTTGATATGCTCGAACGCAGCATCATGGAGCTCCGGGATTTGACAGCTGATCTTAGAGCCTCGACAGAGTGCAGCGTGACGGAGCTGCAGGCATCACAGCTATCCATGGACGAGAGGCTGACGATGATGCATGATTCATAGCAGTACGAGGTTGTTATCTACCATGGATTCATACAACCAGCGACTCGCAGAGTTGGAGCGGATACGTCCTCCTGGTGCGCCTACATCGACACAGACTCCACCGACGTCACTGCCTTCTCCATCGACATCGATGTCGATTTCACGGGAGCAGTATGATCTGCTCTTATCCTTCATGCGCGCCGGTGGTCATCCTCCTGCATATCCGCAGTAGTCCTAGTTAGGACCGTTTTATTATTGATTGTTTTTGTTTCAGACATTATTTCTTGTATTCTTTAGGACGAAGCTTTTAATTTGCTGTATTCTTTGTATTCTTTAGGACGAGACTCAGTTGTATGGATATTTGCTGTATTCTTTACGACGATATTTTCTCCTGATTCGGTTTATAATTTCAATATTTTATTTTCTTCAAATTTTATTATATTATTCATATTAAATATATGTTAATTTACCGGTGTTGAGTGTTCAACCCAAGGGGGTTAGCAAACCCAGTAAATTCAACGGAGGGTTGCTCCGGGTCTATTTGTACAAATTATGAATTAATAAACTGCAAGAAGAATAGTTTGAAAATAATTCAGTATTTATTTTTTTATTTTTTACTGTATCTTTAGTGACGTTTTAGCGACGTTAAGTCACGTCGCTAAATACGTCGCTAAAAATATCGCTAATTACATCGCTATACACGTCGCTAAACAAAGTCGTTGTCCGTCGCAAATTGCTGACACGGCAGTATTGCCAGGTTATAGTAACGTCGCTATAAACGTCGCTACTTATGTCGCTAATTTGCGACATATAGCGACAAATATACACGTCGCTAATTAGCAACGTTGCGTCGCTAAACGTCACTAATCTAGCGACGCATTTATGTCGCTAGAAAACGTTGGCATAGCGACGTTTGACGATGTTTTTTCTGTCAGCGACTAGTTTAAAGGCGACTTCAGTAAAACGTCGCTAATGACGTCGCTAAAATTATTTAGCGACGTTTTTTGATCATTTAGCGATATTTCTTTACGTCGCTAATTTGACTTATTCTGGTAGTGAAATTTATTAGACAAATACTAATCGTGTTGTTTAAACATAATATGTACTAATGGACATAGAAAAGTCTTGAGCCCTAAGTTTCATTCTCTTTAGCTTCCAATGCCTTTGAGTCAATGTTTGGAAAAATATATTGTTTACAAAATCTAATTGCCAGAGGAGTGTTATTAGAACTCTTGATTCAAATATCTAGTACTGTACAATCATGACCCTAAGATAAATTGTTAGAAGAGGCAACCTATGGATTATGGAGAGGGACTCTCATAGGAAATGATCACATTGACATGATGGTGTGTGCTGGGGCGAAACTATAGAGGGTCCAAGAAGGGCCACGGTCCCTCTAAATTTCTTTTAAAATGTCGATTATTATACATTTTTTTTACTTTATATATATATATATATATATATATATATATATATATATATATATATATATATATATATATATATATTTGTTTGGTTTTCCGATGTACAAATAATTAGCTAGCTCCATTGGTGTTGTTATGGATTTTCAAATAAGAAAGCATGGGTTAAGACCCGTGCCATGCTTGCTTAAATTAAAGATCGTTCGTATATTTGCTTGTCGTCGTGTATATAATTGCTTGTCTTTGATGCAAAAGCTAGATTGCATGTATGCTTGTTTTGTTATAAAGAGTAAATGGCTTGTCTTGTTAGAGAAGAGACTAGTAGCCCGCCCTGATATTCCGGTCCTAGGGGATTTAGGGGGTACGGCTATTAGATAGGAGATAGATGGATTAAAATCTTGTATTGTCACGATGTGTTATGCTTGTGATATGCTTGTTATCGAGGAGCTTACAGGGGATGGAGGCTAAACGACAAGTTTGGAGACTAATAGCGCGTTTCGATGTTCCGGTCCTACGGGATCTAGGGGGCGTGGCTATTAGAATGGTGGATGAAGATTGATGGGGTGAGACTAATAGTGCATCCTGATGTTCCGGTCCTACGAGATCTAGGGGGGCGTGGCTATTAGATGGGAGGTGGTGCTTCTGTTGGGAAGAGTTTGAGTTTGAGAAGTTAGCTTATTCATGGAGATAGCTGCATTCAGATAGTTAGGGCGCATGCTAGGCTAACCTTCTTGCATACCTAACTGTTTGATGCAGAGACGGATATGAAAATATAACCTTGTTTATATATGCATACGTTGCTAACTTGTATGTCTGCTGCAGGGATAACCGTTCGACAATGGGTAAGAATCACGAAGAGTATATATATAGCATGCTTGTTCATGAACATGTGCATCATAGAGTTTATCTGATAGTGTTTCATGCATTTGCATCGGCCGGACAATGGCTATTAGTGCTGAGTTGAACCTTGGTCACGACTGCTATTTTCAGCGTATTTTAGTGATGAGCAACCATGAGTCACAGCTGCTAATAGCATCAGATAAATGAGTCATTAGTTAGCTGGATTACCGCTACTGATCCTGAGTATCTCGGGGACCGACATATTATAGATAGTTCATCTTGTCTGCTTGATAGAATGATACTCCACTAGATGCTGCTTGTCCCTAGAGTCTTTGAGTGTAGCTCACGAGATACGCTGTGCACACCCTGATTGGTGCATCGTGCTTGAACTGTTTGCCTTGTATGCTTGAATGTTATCGAACATAAACTCTGATTTCAAAGATGTTTCAAAAGAAGTAATATGACTCCGTTCATGTACTGTATGTAACGAACCTAGGTAAAACTAGAAAGATCACTAGTAATATAATATTTTATAACATAATTACTTAGTGTTGGTTTTAGTGAATGTTACTTCTGTTCGTTTGTTTTATACTCACCAATATTTCTCCAAAGTGCTGACCCACCAACAGTTTGCTTGTTTGCAGGTGTTGGATCTTCCGAGAAAGCGATAGCCGTGCCTCATCCCCATGACCCAAAAAACTGGTGTCGATGCCTTGAGCCGTATCGATTGTTTTGAGCTGCTTTTGTATAGAGGAACATAATATATGGAACGATGCCATTGTATTCAGAGAACCTCGTGCCTTTAGCTTTGTCCCATTTACTCAGATGGATTATTGTTTGTAACAATGTCCCTCCACTGCGTACTCGATCGGTTCGATGATAGCTACAACTTTAACGATGTTGCCTTGTGCGAGCGCAACCCCATGCTCGCACGGCATCACGCCTCGATGGCAAACGACATACGCCCCGCGGGAGCACCGAGGCGCGGTGATTCGCGCCCGGCGGGGGCGTTGTCGGGACCTTCGGGATCGGAACGCACACACACACACACACACACACATATATATATATATATCATGAGTTCAAATCCCATATATGTTAAATATTTTAAATATCTCTTATGTAATATTTTTCTTCCTCTTTTGTAACACTTTGAATATTAACTTTAATTTTTTGCTCAAATTTTTTTTTGTTTTAGTATATTTGCTGGTACTGAAGTTTAATTAAGAATTTTTATATGTAATAGCACGACCTCTCCAAAATATAAATCCTGGCTCTGTCCCTGAGTATGTGGATTATAAAAGAAAAGAAAAACTAAAAACTAATAATAAGTATTGGTTAGGGAATATTGATTTGGTGGAGAATTGCTCAGGACTTGAATGCTCGACTTACGATACAATAAATCTCGTGATCCGTTTACTTTCTTAGATTCTCTAACTATATATTTCTACAGTTCGTCTACAGAAACTTAATTAAGAACTCAAAATAAAACTTGCAGAATAGATATGACACGTGGATTTCACTAGCATTGGAAATGTACTTTTTTGTTTAGACCCTTAAAAAAATCAAGGGATGAAATGCATGTAATCCAATGACTTTAATTTCATGCCCGAGTTAAAAAAATTAAGAACCATGCGTTCCTCTAGATTTTTTATATTTTTAGTAATCACTAATTTTTAAATGTTATAGATTAGTTATAAAATCATATTTAACACCTTATTTTAGGTTATTAATTAACTCCACAACTATGTTAAGATTTTTACTTGTATAATCATAGTTGATTTGATGAAGACACTCGATGAATGGGTTAACTCTAATTTCTCAGATTTTTACTTGGCTTTAATTTCTCAGATTTTTACTTGTGGAATGAACTTCAATGCTAGGAAGTTTAATTTCACGACACTCAATACATTCTCTAAAGACAATCAATTAATTGTGAATCAATAAAGAACCTATAACGGATCGATTTTCAGAAATGATTGGTTAGTATCACAAGTTTAAAAATAAATCAGAATGCAGTTAATTATGTTCCAATCCGTTTCATACTTGGATAGGCTGGACTTTCCAAACATGTCATAGCCTATTCTCATGTTATTGACCCGCTAAAGTGCTTACTTAAAAAAATTTAGAAAGAACAAAGAACAATTTCTTTAATTTGTGCCTACAAGTAATAACCTAACTATCCTATTAATTTAATAATTAATACTAATTGAAACACAAGAACATATTTGAAAATAATATTTTTAAGGTGTAGGCTAATTTTTTCTATTATATATGATTTAGCATGAATGCAAAAATATCAATGAATAACTGATAAACCTTTTTCTAAATATTAAATTGTATATAATTATTAAAAAAACTAATATTTAAGCGTTTGTATGTTTTATATCGGTGGTGTATGTCGGTTGTACCGTCAACAAACAACATTGATTTGGACCTGTCCTAGATTTTGGGTCCGGTCGGAGTCTGGATATTATTTAGGCTCACTTCTCTTTTTTTTTTTTTTTTTTTTTTTTGAAATGATTAGGCTCACTTGTCGATCAATATTATTTTCTTCCAAATTCCAATGTTAACCAACGTGTTTTAATCTCTTGAATATATGAGCTGATAATTTTCGCGTAAGTCCACTGTAATTATTAATTTGCAGAAAGTCGTTAAAAAAATCGTAATTGAAATTAATTTTTAGGTTTTATAGATAAAAAAAACTTTACTAAAGCATATTAAGTTCTGTCCGAATATAGGATAAGTTATAAAAAAAGGTTCTTGATAAAGGCACCGCAAAGATGACTTGGATTGTTCCAATTTTTTTCCTAAATTTTTCACTTAAAATTTTAGTCAAGACTAGTCAAAAATTTTATTTAAGATTGTCAAAATTTTGACAGTCATTTCAATAGTTTGGACTGTCAAAATTTTGACAGTTCTAAATAATATATGCAATTCAATAGACTGTAAAATTTTTGACAGTCCAATCTATTAAAATGATTTTTAAAATTTTGACAGTCCTAAATAAAATTTTGGACCAATTTTGAGTAAAATTTTAAGTGAAAAATTTAGGAAAAAAAATTGAAATAGCTGAGTTTATGTTGTAGTGCCTTTGTCATCGGCCTAAAAGAACCGCCATTTTTATTTTCTCGTTTCTTCCCCTCTACACACTCTCTACTCGCTGCAATTTCGAAGAAGAAGAGTGAAGACAGAGGTAGAAAAATTAGGTTTAGGGTTTTCTGTTCTTCCAGGTTTGTTCTCCGAGTTCAAAGCCTAATTAGGGGTTTCTCGTTAGTCGGGGAGGAGGCCAAACCCTAGCTTAAGAAAATTAGGGTTAGGGTTACTATTCTTCCAGCTTACTACGAATCGAAACCCTAATTAGGTTTTTGTTGTGGTTTGGAAGCTGACCAAACCGTAGCTCTTGAATGTGAGTGGGAATCCGACCGGAGATGGCCGATCTTGGCAATGGCGACGTCGGAGCGCCGCCGGTGGCGTTCAGAGTAGAGCCGAAGTCTTATTCTTTGTCGTCGTCGTCGTCGGGGCTGTTGAGGAGAAGGCCGTCGACGAAGCCAAATTTGGAGGCGGAGGAGTTCATGAATCTCCTCCATGGTTCGGATCCGGTGAAGGTTGAGCTCAACCGTCTCGAAAACGAAGTTAGAGGTCAGAATGTAGTTCGATCCGCTGTTATTTTCTTCCTATTTTTGGCTATTGAAATATTCTTTATTGAATTTTTGTTGACTTTTTTGTTCAGACAAGGATCGGGAATTGGGGGAGGCACAGACTGAGATCAGGGCACTGAGACTTTCGGAGAGAGCGAGAGAGAAAGCAGTAGAAGAGGTCAGACTGTATAATTAGTTTTCTTTTTTCTATATACAAAGTGAGGACATTTGTTATGAGCTCAAACAATTGAACTTAAACTTTATCGTTTGATGTAAAATAGGGATTTTGGGTTAGTTCTAATAAGTATAGTTTAACACATCGTTGGTTGGTATACTTCTATGTTGGATGCGGCAATGAAGTGGCCACGATACTAGTTTTGACCTATCCTAGTATGTTTTATGTTGTAGATTTTCTTAAAATCTCGTACAAGTTTTAACAGACTAAATAGCAAAAACTTGCTTAGCAGTAAAACTACTTTCGGAGCTGCTAGAAACACAACCCCGAAGCTGCCACAGGCTATGCGGAACTCTGTAAGAAGATAGCAGTGAAAGCTGCTGTAAATGTTCTCCAATAGTTATTAGCCGAAGTGCTCGCTAGGGTGGTTAGAACCACCGTTGCTTAAAGCGAGATTCAATCGTCTTCATCAATTCACTCCCTGGAACCACCAAGTTCCGAGAAATCCATTGAATGTTTTATGTCACCTCCCTCATTCAGGCCACTCGAACAAGCACAAATGCGTTGAAGGATCATTTGAACAAACGCTTGAGCAAAGCAAAAAAACTTGGACTGCTAAGAGAGAAAACTCTCTTTCCGACTTTATTGAGGATTCTCTCTTTTGTCTTGTAAGCACTCCAACCGTCGGTGCTCTCCTTAACAAAGTGGAGAGCAACCACACAGCGCACTAGCAAAGTGGAGAGCAACCACCCAACCCACTAACAAAGTGGAGGGAAAAACAAGAATTCCATTACCGACTATCCAGTTAGCCCACTAAGAACGTCGGCTAGAAGTCAAGAGTAACTTTCGGAATGGACATTTACAAATTGGACAACTTGTAGCGAGGCTAGCAAAGAAGCACATGCTCGCAGCTCCATAGCCTCGCAGTCCGCTGCTCCACTTCTCTACAGGTCCGCGACACCCCAACCTTACTGTACCAAAACTCCGTAACCTCGCTGCACCATGCTACAACAACCATGCCATGCAACTGTGATGCCCTGTTACATCCCCGTTGCTCCTGTACCAGATGCGTAAGAGCGTGCCTCTTTTGCGCCCAACGCGATCGTACGAAGTGCAAAATATGCCATCAAAGTGCCACTTTGCACTCCGAGTTTGAGTTCTAGTCTTAGCTAGGCCCCAAGGACCTAGATCTAAAGGAATTTGTTCATGAAATGATGAGAAAAACAAATATTTGTTATGGGATTGGAACCTTGCCTACTAGAAACTCCCCAATCATACTAACGACTTGAGTTAACACACCTCACGTGTATAAATCAATAATTGATAGCTTAAATATTAAAATACACACATTTGGAATTTTGAACCAAAATGGATAGTGGGATCGAGTCCTCTAAGGACTAAACCTCAACAATTCTTTACATATTTCAATATGTGAATGAGCGGTTACCACAATGACTATACATCGTGCATTATGATCGATATCGCTTATGATTTGTATCTTCTTGAATGAGCGATTATACACATTTGGAATTTTGACCTAAAATGGATTGTGGGACCAAGTTCTTTAAGGACTAAACCCCAACAATTTTTCACATATTTCATTATGTGAATGAACGGTTACCACAATGACTATACATCATGCATTAGGATAGATGTCGTTTATGACTTTAATCTTCTTGTTTGGATTGAACTATACTACAGTACATAATGGACTAAGCCTTGAATTAAATATAATAGATACAATTTTTTTCACTTACACAATTACATCAACTGTGTCTCTGGTCGCACGTTAAAGGCCACATGCTGACCTAGTTTCTGTGTATGCATCTTGGGTGTCTAAAAATTTCTTCCAAGAGACGGCGTATATTTCTTTTCATGCACATAGGTGTGTTCTTTCTTTGAGAGTTGCCCAACACGAGGTTACCTCTCTTCGTGATGCTACGTCGTTATGACATGACCCAAAATCTAGATTCACAATCTCATGTGGTGTCACATCACTGTAGTATGAGACAATAGTCTCTTGTAGTGTCGTACTACAACTCTCTCAGACGAGGCTACCTATCTCTTTGCGGTGCTACGCTGATATGATATAGCCCGAAGCTGAGGTCTTACTACCTCATGTAGTGTCACGCCACTGTCGCATGACATGAGGTCATGACTCCTTGTGTGTTGTACAACCCGTGCTTTATGTAAAGCATACCGAGTATTCCAAATGCTCAAGAATTCATCAAGGCTCGAAATCAACATCACATATGACTTGCTCTTTACAAAGAGAAAAAAGTAAACCATACAAGTTCTGGGATTCAATTTCACCAATGTCTCTCCATAGATAAATCTCTGTACGTAATGTATTCAGTCTATATTCCCTTTTTAACAAAAAATGATCATAGTCGATTTCTCTTTCAACTAATATGAAAATCTTTTATCGTAGAATTACAAAGACATTACATCAAAATTTCTCTAAGCTACTTTTCTTTTATGTCCTTGACAAGCTGGCGCTTGAGGGAATTGGTGAACAAATTCGCTAAATTCTCCTGGCTTCGAACATCAATCGGTTCTAATGATGCCATCAGCGATGCAATCATTTAGTGTTGTGTGACGCTATCTAATAGTCATCTTCTTCTCATTGAAGAGAGAATTTGATGGTACAATTGCAGTCATATGGTTGCGCAGTAAATTGGTATCGTCAGAATCTATACACCAACGGGGAAAGATTATACATGTGTTTCTGAAACCATTATGTTACTTTTGCTGCTTCAGTCAATGCATGGAACTCTGACCCTATTGATGAGTGTGAGAGCAAAGTTTGTTTCTTCGACTTTCACAATATAGCAACTCCATCTATGAAGAAGACAAATTCTCATGTGAATATTTCGTGCTCCTTTTTTTAGCACCAATTTGCATCAGTGAAGTCTTCTACTACAATCAGATAACAACTCTAATGCAATACAAACTTCTGAGTCTGCTTGAGATGTCATAACTATTTTCACAGCTTTTCAGTGTTCTAAATCCGGATTGCTCGTGAACCAATTCAACATCCTCACAGCGAAAGCAATCCCATGTCTACTGCAACTCATTGTGTACATCAAACTACCAATAATGCTTGAATAGTCCATATGTCTGTCAGTCTTTCCTGAGTTTGACTTTAGCTTCTTGTCACACCTATATGGATTATCAATCCGAAAATCCTGATAGCATATCGTGTCAGAATTTTCTCGATATAGTGATCTTTTGACAGAGTAAGATTTGCTTCTGTCGGGATGATCTTTATCCTAAGGATAACAACAATCTCCTAAATCTCTTATACTAAACTTAGACGAGAGAAACTTTTTAGTCTCTGTAGTCACTTCCCGGTTCCGTAGAAATCAACCACGGTCGATAAAACATCTCAACGATAAAGTCATTCAGCATAATTAAGCAAAAAAGTTGAATATACACAAAATATACAAAAACGATTCTATTTTATTGATAAATTATAGTAAAATTATAACGGCTCTAGGTCAAAAGAACAACTTGATTATAATACTTGATATCATTACAATCAATGATGCCACAAGACTTACAACTCAAGAAACTATTGAACATAACAATTTTCCATACGTTGTCCTTTATATACAAAAGAAAGTCATCTCTGGCCGAACATATTCAAGTTGCCAAACGAGATCCAACGTTTCAACACGTCCAAACGACTCTCCGTACCCATTGAGGAGGGAGTCAACACTTTGAGAAATACACTGGTAAGCGGTCTCTAGACAACTCAACTAAACCAACACGGTAATCATGTGAGAGCAGATAAAATTATTAGGTGGTCTTTCTATTCTTACGTTATGATCAATTAACAATTCATAAGTAGAAATATAAAATATACATGTATCATCGGTTAACATATTCATAAATAGATATACATAAATATAATTGTGTTACTTGACACATTGATTCTTAATGCTACCATCCTTCCTTACAAACGATGTTATCATTCATAATATATAAATGTGTCACAATGTGCTCCTGGATCAATTTAGCCTTCTTAAAATATAAATGTGTCGTAAATTCGTCCTTGCAAACAATCCGATAGACCTGCAAGCGGATTGACATTAGCATGCAGCCTAACTATATGAAGGTCGCCGGTGACACCATCTTGGACTATATATCTAAGTAAGATGACGATCATTTGCGTGCACGTAGCGAGCCCCACCGAAGGTCCCGAAATTCCAGTATTGTGACGTGTCTTTCCAGTCTGGGTAGCTAGTACACTGAAGGTCCCGCAATATCCCGTGTTTGAAGCACGTTCTACATAATTTCTCCTAAACTAAATAGGTCCCGATGCCCCAGATACCGTTTAAGGAAAAGCCAAAGCTTGTGCACATGTTATCCATGATCATGCAATACGTGAACAATTTAACTATAAAACATATACATGATGCATAAACTGAAATAAAGCAATGTAAAACTCTACTCACGCAACCGTTCACCACATCAAGCACAGCCCCACCCAATAGAGTTCCGTGAGTACCGCACCCTATCCATCACAGTTCCGTGGGTACAGCACCCCATTCTTACTATTTCGACTATTCTGTGGTACAATGTTACGTTCTATCTTGGCGACTCATTGATCCCAAACCTTTATTCACACTTTTTTCTCCTGTAATAACAATACGATATTCCAATTGTTCACAACAAGAGTACAATATCCACATTCCCTAGCAATAGTACGAATATCCACATTTCTATATAGCAAGTTAACAACAATATGATTACTCTTTTTTTTATCTTGGTATGGTACTTAGCATTAACAGTCAGGTGGAATATAGACACATACTAAGAATACTTCTTTTTATTAAATGTGAAGGTAAATGAGAGAAAGATCAACCACCCACCATAAAGAATAGCCTTCTGCCCTGACCGTGCAGATACCGAACGATTTCTCAACCAGATGATTTGACGTGATGCACAATCTTCTTAACTGGTATAACATAAATAAGCCATGCTCCATAAACTATCCAATCCGACCAGATTAAACAAGTCTGCACCACCGCTCAAATCCTGCGATTTCTCGCACAACTCAAACCAACCAGCCCATTCAATCCAAGAAGCCGACACAATACCTCCGTTCGCAGTGGGGCATTACACCGATTACAAAGAACTCTACATGATTCCTTCGCATGAATCCAAGTCAAACTAGGCCCTTCGAGCCAACAAATCAGCACAATGCACCATGCGGAGCGGGACATTACATAATACACTACTCAAAAAGTTTCGTCTTCGAATCTTAAAGAAAATATTCCTCCATCTGCATGAACTGACCAAAGAAAAAAATTGATACTAAATTTCTAATTTAAACTCTCACGTCGATTCCTCGACTGAATGTCCATCCAACATGCACATAAAGGTTCAAAACAAATCCGAATCGCCTTCCATTTCTGATCAACACACTTGAGCAAGTCTTTCAACACACTGGAGTAAGTCCTTCAACACACCGCAAATACACCTGTAGCAACTCTGTCAGCTTGCGCCTATGTCTTCTCTTCCAAATCCATAGCCACACCAAAATACTCAAACAGATAAACTCAATGAACTCTACGAAGCCACTTCCTTCTTGTCTAACTTGAATATGCCTTGCATAACTTTCCATTCTTTCTCAATACCAGCTCAGTCATGACTTAGCCAAATCCATAAAACAACTTATTCCATCAAATTCGATCCAATCATTTCCAAACTTTACCAATATTCTGTCTCCATATATAGCATGCCTTGCACCGAACCAAACTTCTAAAATTCACTATGCAAAATATTATTGACAAAATCAAGCTGCAGATACAAGCATCAGAAAGCAAATCCAGACTAAGGTAAATCTACCCAAATACGATACTAATCTATTCTGAATCAAAGAAACACAACCAAAACCAACTATATCCAATTACCATGGAGTCATCCACATTACAATTTACTCATTAATCCATCTTAAATCCTTATAAGCATTTCAAGAAACTTATCACACTGTCTAGATCTATACAACTAATATCAATATACTTCAGGCTAAAGCCAATCGATATCTCCATTAAAATCCCAAATATTGTACGTTACACAATTCAAACCGTTCTCAAGAAATCAAATCCAAACATCAATCAAATTGTCAAACATGACTGCATCAAAGTTCCAATTACAATAGCATGCTTAGTTCTATAAGAATCCCACTATCTCCAAATTTACCATTGAATCAATTCACGTTCCATCTTTCAAGAATTTCTCAATCCAAGACAACAATTTAACCAAATTTGAATCTCTTTACTATATATATATATATCAATCGTACTCTTTTCAATATGGTCATGATCTCTGCTAACATCATTCAATCTTAGAGCATCTCCAACCCTATTGTCTTGTTTTGTGTTATGATTCCTATGTGGCATGAGGCACACGACAATATTTTTCCTATGTGACAAGATTATATTCACATAAGACAATGACATAGAAAAGTGTTCTCCAATGCAAAGGTATTGAGAAGACAATAAAAACTACTTTTTTGAACTTCTAAAACAACTTTTCCACTTCCTTTTTTTTATAAATATTTTTATTCATAATTGATGATGTGGAAGTAAAGCATTGTGAAGTCCATTGTCTAGATCTAGACAACCAACTTCACATTTGCATTGGAGAATGATTTTTGAAATATAAAGTTGTGATTCCTATGTGGCAATCATTTTTTTCCAAACTCACAACAGGGTTGGAGATGCTCTTAGTCCCATTTCAAATTCTAGAGAATCCATCTATAATTTAAAGTTAGTTCCAATAATGTCATAATCTAACCAACGAAAATCATTATCTACAATTTTCGGTCAAGATATAAAATCACCGACAATTAGCTCCCGAGGTCAATCTAAAATCAAGTTAAATTTATCCATCATCTCAACTTGAGTATAACCAACTAAGACAATCAACGAGAAGTAATTAAGCCACTGAATCCAAATACAATCTTGTTATTCTAATCGCAACAATCCGTCAATTTTTTTAAAAATTAAATCACTTCCTAAGCTTGTCTCCCAATAGCCACAATCTCACTTGTATTCTTATCGTAATCTACATAGGCAAACTCTTCTTAAGGTTATCCTTTCGGTTCCTAGCACTCAACTTTGGAACGTCTAACTACTAGGGCTAGCTAACTCACTAGTCACACTTAAACATCAAAATCATCCATCTCCAATGAACAACTGAAATAACTGCACCCATCCCATGTCCTAAGGTCAAACCTTACACAACAATCCAAGGGATGCTACCCAAGGGGAAAAACTTATAAATCAAAACAACTAAGGAACCAACTCAGACCAGCCCGCTAACATAAGCATAATCAAGAATCCATAGATCGAAGTCTATCTAGCAAAAATTCTTACCTAGGATAAATTCACCTATCAATTATCCTCGACAACATCATAATCGATGAAATCAATCCAAATAACTCTTATAGTCCAATTCTAAATCCGTACGACAATTTCCACCAATCCCAAGTCACAAACTCAATCACTATTCACAAGTTGTAAATCTCAATCACTAATCACAAGTCATAATTTCAATCACCAATCACAAGCCATAAATCTCAGTCCTTGGGTCAAGGCATTTCTCGCAGTCACCAATTATTTCAATCTTATAAATCCATTCTAGCCAAGTTGTATATCGACTCAAAAGTTCTCCTAGTCCATCAATCTCGCTACTCCGAATTAATTAAATCAATCACACAAAATCCCAACATTCGCTAAGCCGAGTTTAACTAATATCCTTTGAGGCCATGTGCATGATTACCGAACCAAGTCATTGGAAACTTTAATACACCATTCAATCCATCTATAGTCCATAAAGCTAAAATCTATCAAGACTATAATTTGACGATTGAACCCGCTACACAATCATCGTTCGTCCAACCACAATATTCACGAGTCAACGTCTGTCGATCTTTGGTATATCTCAATCCTATCAATTATATGCATAATCAGAAAAACATCCATCCGTTAAACTCAAATATGTTTCAACCAATGATATTTGCCAAACTATATACAAGATTAACTTATTCCACACTTATCAAATCAGTTTAGACTATCTTAGGTCATCGAGCAATAATATTCATTAATCTTTAGGGTCATCCTCCTATGCTCCAAATAAACTTCCAATTGCACCACCAAGTCTTGCACTCAACTTAGACTCAATCCAATCTACTCAAGCTACAATTCAATACATATTCACATTGATTTTTCAGTCATGCCATCCATTTCATATATCTGAATTCTTATCCAATACTATCTTAATCTGTCAACAATTATTTCTTGATCATCCGAACCAATTCAACAAAGGACATTCAAAATCGCATCTAACCTGGCATAACTCTCAACTGAGACCTCACACTACCCCATCCTATATTAATAGACTCATCGATATTAACATTACAAATTGAGCATACACCCCTAGGGATATCCAATACGCCACTCGGGGATCTAAGCTATTAAGCACACAAATATTCCTTCTCCATATATTGAATCAGCGTTCCTTCTGGATATTCTTACCACGGTAGCTTCAACGACCACAAACATAACATCCACTTTCCTGCTACTCGGCAATCACTGAAATTAAATTGAAACTATTCCACTTGAACAAGCGTCTCTGAATGAGATGTAGACAAAGTGCCTTGAGATTTCCTTCGCATTTCTTTATTCAACACCCAAATCTTGGCAAATTATAGACTGACTACACATTCTAGAGTAGAAGCGATCATGGACACTCGTACGATCTCTCACGAGTTTGACAAAATATACAGCAACCAAAGCTCCTGGACCTCGTCGTCGAATTTTACTCCCATAGAGGATAACTAGTTGACCACGTCCTAAACCTTACTCTAGTGATCCGTAATGGACGACTATCCTTGTACCTAAGATCCATCATCTGTTGGATCAGGAACAATTTGTTTACCTCGGTCTTCTTCGCATACAAGGATTCCAACTTCTCCCACAACGCCTTTGTATGCTCAATATTGGTGATGTGATTATACACATTCTTGTCCACTAAGTGTCTTATATACCCAGTTGTCGAATTTCTTGGTTTCTCGGAAGCAACTATCGGAAGATGTAACTTCTTGACGAACAACAAATCCTTCATCTTGTTCTGCCAATAGTGATATGGAACCGTTCATATTTATCATGCGCACTAATTTCACATCTCTCTTTTATCCGGTTTGGCTGTCAATCTCTTGACACCTTGCAACCGCAAGCTTTAATACCACTATGTTGGGAACGAATGTGGAAAACCGTTCACCAATCCGAGAACTTTGTGAGGACCAAAAAAATCGCACAAACCGATTACGCCAAAATTCACATACAAGAGCACAACGCAAACACAACGATTTTAAACTCTGACGGAAAAAACTTAACTGGACGATCGGAGTCCAAATCGAAAAAATCGCTATTAATGGAATAAAAAAATACACCAACTCCTTTATAAACTCTTCCATTGATCCACACGGATCACCACAACTTTTCAAATAACAACTTACAACGGAAATTGATTACAAAGCGAATATGAGATTACCGAAGACCAGAAGACGAGGAAGAAATGATGTAGAACTTCTCAAAGCGACCTCTCTTCCAAATCAATCCAAATCCCTTCAAATCTTGGTTGAAAATTTGCACCCTTTGAAAAACTCTCAGATTGTATTCCGTTTTTGTTTAGGGTTAGGAAATAAATATTTAAAGAACCCAACTCCCGAAAAGATTTGAACTATTTATTACGACCCAATAGTGTTAATAAAACACCCAAAATTACCTTTAGTTCTGACACTAGTATACCGACGGTTTACCAAAAAATGGACACTTAGTGCCAGAACTTTTCTGGAACAAAATGATGTATCACTAGTGTATCAGCGGTATACCGCTGGCACTGATACATCTTTGTCCAGAGACTGGCCCACGCTCAAATCATGCTACTTTTGTCGCCTTCGACTCCCCGAGCTTCTCCGACACACAGATGGCGCTCGTCGCACTCCGGGCCGTTCTCCATATAGGTTGAAAATCCCACCCAACACCAACACTTGAAGCATGTTCAAGACTCATTTTTGGGGTTCATTTAGGCTAGTACGGCTTCATATTGGACTTGCTTTAATGGATTGGCCTGGACTCAAAAATTCCATATCCATACTTTTTGAGTGTGTTTTCTAGTAGTTTGGCCAAAGTTACATGCATATTTACGTTCCCGTGTTACTTTTTTTTTTATAAATCTGCTGTGTTTCATGTCCTGTAGAGCCGCTATTAATCTAAAATACCACATCCACATGTTGGATGGATGTGTGTTTTGTAGTAGTTTGGCCAATGTTTATGCATAATACATCTTTTTGGGTTACAAAGATCGTACAAACGTACGTGAAAACCGAAACAAAAAAACCTCTCCTTGACGATTACAACGAGATTACAAAGAGACTTTGAAACAAAAACCTTACAACAAGAAGTTGCTGGAATTGAAAGCTATTAAAAACTTTACAACAAAGTTGCTACAACAAATAGATCAAAATAAAAATTTAGGAGAAGAAATCCTCGCTGGGGTGATGAAGATCACCGTTGCTCAAAGTAAGATTCGACCATTTTCGTCGATCTGCTCCCAGGAAACAGAAAGTTCGTAGAATAGAACTTCTGGAACGTTCCTTGTTACTCTCGTTGTGGATCTCGAACTAGACGAACGGACAACTCTTCGTGGATTTGCTTTGACTGCAAGTAACTCTCCTCTCGTAGCAAATATATTTTTAACTCTCTGAAAAGAAAAAGAAGAGAATATATATATGTGTGTGTGTGTTTATGTGGGGAAGGCACAAGTCAAACCCTAACAACAGTCACCCACTTAATCTGGAGATAATCCCCACGGATATGAGGCAGTTACCAACCATTATCTCCAAATCCCCACGGATAAGGAGTGGGTACAATAGAAAATTCACTCAAATAGCCGCCTTGTGCAATTTTTGCGGAGACCGAATTTTGCTCGAGCACCCTCCGCGTGGAAATAATAATTTCTGCGATAGCAGTCTCTGCACGAAAATTAATCGCACTTTTTGTGCCCGTGCAACATCCACTCTGAAGAGCGTAATGATAGTTTAAAGTATCGGCCGATATCGATCCGATACGGCCGATACCGATACAGTTTGGCATGTCCCGATCCGATACCGACCGATATCCGATACTGACCGATACCGACATTAGAGGTCTCTTTTCCAGTCAATTCGGCAAAAAATATTGAATTAAAAAACCAATTAGCAAGGGTGTAAAAGCATAGTAAGGTTGTAAAAACATATGAAAGAGGAAAATTTATGTATCGCATATAAATCAATCGACAAGGATGACTACTATTTCATTCAATATCACAAATACTAAGAAACAATACTGGAAATACTTTAAATTATGCATAAATGTATAAAATATATTCTCTAAAATGTTAATAATTTACTAATAGTTGTTTGCTTTCCGATACCAAAAAATCCGATACTCCGATCCGAAACCGCCGATACTACTGATACAGCCGATCCCGATACTCATAGGAATGGTCCGATACTGATTCCGATACCGATACTTTGAACCTTGCTAATGACGCGCAAAAGCGCCATCTCACGTCCGATGCGTACATGTGAAGTAAAAAATGCACCATGGAAAGCACCACTTTGTGCCCTTCAACCACGCTTTCATCCGAGTCGCGGGGCCTAGCTCCTAGGAGAAATCCCAAATAAATGAGTCACAAAAACATAAATGTTCCTTGGAGGTCTTGATTCTTGCCCTCTAGAAAAATACCCTATCATCTCAACTTCATGGGCTACCACTCTCCATGTGCACAAGTCAACAAAAGAAAAATATTATATTAAAATACACACGTGGGTTGCCACATGGATGTGGGCCTGGTTTCTAGAGTTCAAAAAAAAAAAAAAAAAAAAAAAAAAAACCAACTACACATGCATATTTAAGTTCCTCTCTTACACTTTTTATAAATCTGCTATTGTTCCGTATCATGTAGAGCAGCTGTTAAATCTGAAAATTTATTCTAGTTAGAAATTAAGTAAATCCACTTGAGAGTTTTGAACCTGGGGCGATATTTCTACCAACAAGCACAAATCTTGTGTGCGAAATGTAATCCCAAAGTACATCATTGCAGAATATAATCCCAAAGTACCCCGAAGACACAACTATAGTAAATAAATAAGGTGGTAAGACCGTTGTAGAGTTTTCAAGCTGCATATAGCTATGAAACTTAGTTGACTTTTTTATTATTAAATTAGCTTAAAATGCTCTCTGGATGAGATTTGAACTTGGGTCAGTATGGTACTAAGTTAACTATCTAAGGATCCTAACACTTAACCAAGGGTATAGGGATATGTAATTTGCACCCTTTGCTTTGATTTAAGTTGGTGTTGCATGCAGTTTTACTGTTTACTTTCTTTTTCTGTTGGAAGTGGCATCTCAGGGATCCATCTTTGTATAACCGACTCAATAACTTTAACATTGTTGTCATTTTACTTCTGATGGTCAATGCTTGTCTATTATACATGGAATATTACGTATCTGCATTCAGCACCTTATCAGTTTTGGACTCGATTTATTAACTATTGTAGTAAATTAATTGGCTCAGTACTGTCTGGTTAACATGGGATGTAGCAATGTGATTGACTGTGCTTCGCTTTTCTTCAGCTGACAGAGGAACTGACAAAGGTAGTGGAGAAGCTCAAGTTAACAGAATCTCTTCTAGAAAACAAGGTGCTGCTTTAATTGCCATTCATCCTTCTCTTCCGTTTTTCTTTTCCTTCCTGTTTTGAGCTTGTGGTTGATGTTGTCTATATGCAGAATCTTGAGGTCAAGAAGATAAATGATGAAAAAAAAGCAGCCATGGCTGCTCAGTTTGCTGCTGAAGCTACACTTAGAAGGGTTCATGCAGCTCAAAAAGATGATGATATGCCCCCAATTGAAGCTATACTTGCACCACTTGAGGCAGAACTCAAGCTAGCTCGCCAGGAGGTCTGTAGACTAAAACCATATCCTCTGCCTTCCCCTATCTCATGATTATCTAAATTCAATTTGAAAGGTAGTTTCTCTGAAACAACACACTTTTTCTACGAAGCTATGTTTGTGTTCCACACTGTTTTGGATACAATTTCTCACACAATTTTTACTTCTGAGTCGAGCATTGGACACTTTGACATTTCTCAGACTCACATTATTGCTTATGGGTATTGGACTGTATATTACACTAACTCATCAGTGCCACAGGCTCACTCTAATATAGGGTATAGAAGGTCAAGTTGAAGTAGGGTACCCTCAACTCATAGAGGATGTTTCTGTGATTAGCCACAATCCACCGTGATCAATAGCGGACCGGAAGCATGTCCAGGGGGGCATGTCACCCCCTCTTCTCTTATTTTGATCATGGTTCCGTTTCTGTAAGTGTTGCGGGTCACACGGTTCTTGTGACAAGCAATACCTTCTTAAATATCACAAAAGTAGTTCATACAAATATATAATGAAGTTAGGAATTTTTTAAATTTATATATTAGATGCAAGCTCATGAGATTGAAGAGCTATTGTCTGTAGCTAATCATACAAATATGTCGGGTTCTCTTGCTTTAAGTTTGAACATCATATATATGTAAGGAAAATTCATGGTTATCATTTAAACCATATATTTTAGAAAACAATGATGTGATCATTACCTATAGGATATCCAAGCCAACCATAAATATATGTTTAATAGCTTAGCTCCTGTGCTGAAGCTCACATAATCGAGTTGACCTTGTTGTTGACTTGATGCTTTATGCACTGTGGGGGTGGTTGGTACTTGGGTTAATGGATGTATTACCTGAATTCAACCGATTTTATAAATGTGTTACCATGTTGAATGTCTATCTGGCATGTTTATTAATAGAGTTGACGGGTCGACCATTTAACGTGACCTATTTATACCTCACCCAGACCTGCCTAATAAAACCCTCCCCACCCCTGGTCCATTTTCCTTGTGGACCTTGTATCCTATATTGCTCATTGGTTGAATGAGCTTAAACTGCGTGATAGGAAATATACGTATAGCTACAAGCCTACAACCTTATGTGGTTTTGTTGAGAGTATTAGTGGGTGTTTAGTCCCACATCTAGTAGAATAGTAGAGAGAGGGATTAGCCTCTCCTATATATATGTAGCCCCACCCATCAATAAAATTAAGCCAAGTATTAAACCAAGTTTCGATTTGGTATCAGAGCCAAATCCCCCCACCCTTCTCCAAACCCTAACCGTAACCCTCTCACAACCGCCCCCCTCCCTTCTTTTTCCGCCGGCCCTGGCGACCGCCTGGCCACGCGCCGCAGCGCCACCGGCCTGCCCCGCCGCCAGCAGCCCCCGCCGGCCCCGGGGATCGCCTGGCCACGCGCCGCAGCACCGTCGGCTTGCCCCGCCGCGACGGCTGCTGTCGCGGCAGTCGTTGTTGTCGCGACTGCTGCTGTTGCCGCTGCGATCCCGGCGACCCTCGACCATGAAGATCTTCTTTTTCGTCTTCTCTCCTGTAAGTTGTAACTCGGTTCTGTCCATATACAACTGCGATTGCACAGAAAAGCGAGAAATTTAATTTCGTGATTATTGTTTTGTAGCAGTAAGTTGTAATCTGGATATTAATTATATAGTTGCTTGTTGGATCAAGATATATCAGTGAGTGAACTCTTGTGTGAACTCCTAATCTCGACTACAACTGTCGGTTCCTCATTCTCGTCAGGCCATGCGACCACGGGTCGAAGCCGTGCACGGAACGTAAGCAGCGACTCTCAGGGACACCGTTGCCGCTGAAGGAGGAACAATAGACGTGGAGAAGACGATCAAATGTGGAGACAATCTAGATCTGCCATCGTCTTGCCGATCTTGTTGATGGAAGAGGACAAGAAGAAGACGATGGAGACGATATACGACAAGTTGACGGCCCAAGAGATGAAGGCTTTGGTGGACGATCTCTTCTCCAAGAGGCTGACCGAGACTAGCTCCCGTGGTGCACACGCAGATGTGGATCCTTCACCATACAAAATGGGGAAGTTAGAGAAACTGGAGATAAAGTTGGAGGGTACTTCCAACTACTTGAAGTGGTCGCATCAGTCCATGCGGACTCTGAAGGCAAGAGGCTTAGTGGGCCATGTGAATGGCCAAACCAATGCACCTGAAGATCACTTATAGGAATTTGCTGTGTGGGAGACCGTCAATAATGTTGTTGCTCGATGGTTGACAGCCTCATTGACCGACCAAGTGTCGGGCAACGTGGAAGCAATGGAGGGTGCTGGTGACATTTGGATGACGCTGGGAGATGTACTCAGGGTCGGGCAACCTATGAGGGTTTTTCAACTACAAGATGAACTTGGTAAGTTGGTCTAAGAAGATCACACCATCTCCGAGTATGCGGCTCTGCTGAAGAAGTATTGGTCAGATCTCGACCACTATGACCCCATTGGCGTGGAAGATGAGCAAGTGGAACTGGCATTTGCGAAACATTATAAGAAGTTCATGGAGTATGTTTCGCGACAGAGGATGATGAAGTTCCTGAAGGGACTCAACCCAGCATTCGAGCAGAGGAGGAATATCTTACTTGCTCACCCCAGGTTGCCATCACTGGAGGAGGCCATAACTGCTATGGCACAAGAAGAAGCACGACTGAAGCTGATGCCTAGCACCACTAGCTCTCTGGGGGGAAAATCAGCTCTAGCAGCTTTTAACCCAAACCCTTCCGGAGGGGGAGGGTGCTACAACTGTGGAGACCCTGGACACTATCAGATTTTGTACGAAACTCCTGAGAGGCTAGTCCAGCGGCCGCAGACGCAGCCGTAGAGGGCGTAGGGGTGGCAGTGGAGGCTATGCTGGTGGCAGTAGTAATCATTCCGGGGAACGCAAGACAAACCTGGCAGAAGAGAGAAGTGAGAGTCAGTTACCCGGTATGACCCATAGTGAGAGGAAATGCTAGAGATATGGAGAAGCATGAAGCTTAGAACCAGCGATAGCCGATCCAACACCTCTGGGGCATCAACTCCAACCACCTCCGGGGGTAACATCACCTACTATGCCCATACAAGCACATGTATACATGCTCATGTCCTGACATCTATCCACAGACCAGGTTGGATAATTGACTATGGGACATCCCGCCATGTCATGGGTGCCCATGATGAGTTTCAAGATTACACTTACCTGACGGCGCCTGAAAGCATTCAGACTGCTGATGGTACGGCTAAACCCATTATGGGTAAATGCACAGTTGAATGCACCCCTTCCATAACCCTTACTGATGTCTTGCATGCTCCTTCTTTTTTCGTTAATCTATTGTCCATTAGTGCCATTGTTCTTCAACTTAATTGTGTTTGTCCTTTGACATTCCTAAGGTGATTTTTTAGGAGAAGGGAACGGAGAGACGGTTGGGGACTGACACTTGGCATAAGGGGCTATGGTACTTGGACATGGGTGGGCTGGACGCAGCACTAACGTCACTGGTGGAAGAAGCGCAACCAGAGGAGCCGCGAAGAACATTGGAAGCAGAATTATTACTTCAACATCAGCGCATGGGACACTCTTCATTCAGTCTACTGAGTCGGATGTATCCATCTATGTATCAAAAGGCTAATAACCAAAAGTTGGTTTGTGATGCTTGTGAGCTTGGAAAACATACCAGAAGCTCTTATGTGAGTTCTGGAAATAGAAGTTTAGCTGCTTTTGATATGATACACTCTGATGTGTGGGGACCTTGTCTTACAACTGAAGTTAATAGTTTTAAATGGTTTGTCACCTTTATTGACTGCTACACTCGTGTCACCTGGGTATACCTAATGAAGAGTAAGAGTGATGTCTTTGCATGCTTTCAAGATTTTTATCGCAGGGTTACAATACAGTACAGTGCTAAAGTGAAGATTTTGAGATATGACAATGGAACAGAATACACCAACAAGGCTATTGAAGAGTATTTTATCAGTCCATGGGATACATCAGACTTCCTGTGCCTATACACCAACACAGAATGGCGTGGCAGAGCGGAAGAACATGCACCTGTTGAAAGTAGCACGGTCAATGATGTTTGTCATGAATGTTCCTAAACACTTATGGGGGCATGCTGTGTTCACGGCTGCATATCTCATCAACATGATGCCCTCTCAGGTGTTAGGATGAAAGACACCGTTTGAGATGCTTACAGGAGAGAATAAGTACATTGATCCCCCAAAGGTATTTTGATGTGTATGTTTTGTAAAAGATAACAGACCTGTGGTGGAAAAGTTGGACCCTCGGGCAGTGAAGTGCATCTTTGTTGGCTACTCAGGGACTCGGAAGGGATACTCTTGTTGGAGTCCAGTGGAACGAAGGCTCTTTGTAAGCATGGACGTTACATTCAGAGAGATGGAACCATACTACCACAATGGTTCAGTGAAGGCTCCGCATTTGGTGACACACCAAACACAGGAGGTGTTAGGAGTGAGGGGGAGATGGGCCCAAGCGTGATTGTCGGGTCAGTTCCATGTCCAATGATGGAAGTTGGTCCAAGGAAACAAGGAGGGATAAGTGAGGGTGAGGAAAGTGATGATGATGCACATAATCAGGAGGAAGAAAGTGGTGACAATCAGCAGGAAGAAAGTGATGCTCCAGTGCATGGACAGGAACAGACTACAGAACAATCTACAGAGCTCTAAGTCTACAGAAGGAGAAAGCAGCAGTCAACTACTGTGCCAATTATTGTGCCTATTGCTGTGCCTATTATTGTGCCTATTGCTGTGCCTATTGTTCCTACTGTGCCATGTCCCTCGTCTAATCCTGTCCCAACTCTTGAAGATGCACCTCCCGCACCGGATCCCTCTGATTCGGATGCGGATCCCTCTGATTCGGATGATATGATCTCTTCACCACTTCCTCATATTCCCTTAAGGAGACCTCGCAGTAATGCGGGAAACGCCTCTAATCATTATGATTATGAACATGACATTGCCAATTTCTTATCCTACTCTAATATATCCCCTACCTATCGAGCATTCATTGCATCGTTAGACACCTCTTTGCCTAAGTGTTGGCAGGAAGCGAAGGAAGATCCAAGGTGGAGAGCTGCAATGTTAGAGGAACCTGGGGCACTCGAAAGAAATGAGACATGTGAGCTTGTTCCGTTGCCTAAAGGAAAGAGAGCAGTTGGATGAAAATGAGTCTTCACAGTAAAGGAGACGCCAGAAGGAAAGGTGGAGCGGTACAAGGCAATGTTGATTGCAAAGGAATTCACTCAATCCTATGCCATTGACTATGATGAGACATTTGTTCCAGTGGCAAAGATGAGCACTGTGAGAACCCTGGTCTCCCTTGCAGCAAACCATGGGTGGCAGCTGTATCAATTGGATGTGAAGAACGCTTTTCTTCACGGGGACCTACAAGAGGAAGTATACATGGAGACCCTCCCCGAAGTTTTGCACGAAGCAGTCGATGGAAAAGGTGTGTAAGCTAAAGAAATCACTGTATGGGCTCAAGCAATCTCCTCGAGCCTGTTTTGATATATTCAGAAAGGTTGTCACAGGCATGGGGTACCGCCAGACTAATGCAGATCACACGATTTTCTTTCAGCATGCAAGAGGTCACATCACCATACTTGCAGTGTATGCGGATGATATAGTGATCACAGGTGATAATGAGGAGGAGATCACCCAGCTGAACTCAAAACTCACCAAGGAGTTTGAAGTAAAGGACTTGGGAATGATGAGGTATTTTCTCGGGATCGAGGTGGCTCGAGGAAGAGATTGGATCATCCTCTCTCAGAGGAAGTATGTACTAAACCTGCTCACAGAGATTGGTATGCTGGGATGTCGATCGACAGTCACTCCAATCGATCAGAAAGATAAGTTGGGTGCAGAGGCACGAGAGCCTGTTGATCGTGAGAGATATTAGAGACTTGTAGGCATATTGATTTATCTAGGCCACATCACCCTGATATCTCATTTGCTGTGAGTGTAGTGAGTCGCTACATGTATGATCCAAGGAAGGGTCACATGGATGCAGTTTTTCGTATCCTGAGATATCTGAAGGGGACTCCTGGAAGAGGGCTATGGTTCAAGAAAAATAGACACTTGAGTGTTGAGGGGTACTACGATGCAGATTGGGCAAGCTGCATGGACGAAAGAAGGTCTACCTCAGGGTACTGTCTTTGTGGGGGGTAACCTAATCTCATGGAGAAGCAAGAAACAGTATGTGGTAGCACGATCGACTGCTGAAGCAGAGTATAGAGCTATGGCTCTGGGAGTGTCAGAGTTGCTGTGGGTAAGAGCAAGGTTTAAAGTATCGGCCGATACCGATACGTATCGGTCGTATCGGATCGGTTTTGAACGTAGCCGATCCGATACGTCACTAAAATATCGGTATCGGCCGATACTGTCACGAAAAGTCCGGTATCGGCCAGTATCGTCCGATACGTGTTCGATACAGTCCGAAACAGACCGATACGGTGACGTAAACCCTAATATTAGAAGAAAGAACAGTAGAGATTCCCTTTCCGACATAAACAAAAATCTTTGCAGAGACATCACATCAAATAATAGAAATTTCGAACAGTTCCTAGTAGAAGTTCTATAAATAAATCAAAATTCTCTACAAAAAATACCACAACAAAGAAGAAAAAGAAATTCAGAAGAATTTGGAAAAGTTTGTGAAGAAAATACCTAATTTCAGAAGGTACCGTAGCTCCTCCTTCGAAATACCCGCCTTATCCGCCGCCGCAGCAACCGTCGTCACGGCAACCGCCGCCGCAGACGTACTTCAACCGACGGTGGACGGGTGGAGACGCTCTCCTCTTCGAGCTGGCCTTACCCCGCACGGTGGAGTGGTGACGAACACGGTGGTGGACGACTGCGATTGTGGACGCGGTGGTGGACGACCGCGGTGGTGCCGGTGGAGAGAGTTTCTCTTCTCTCTCATCTCCCCGATTCACTGATATACAAAAAAAACAAAAACAAAAACAAAAACCAAAACACGTGGACTGAGTGACAGCCAGTAACACAAAAGTTATAATCCCCACCGTCCACGTCAGCGATCCATGGCCGAAATCTAACGGTCCATATCGATTCTGATTTGAGAAGGAAAAAAAAAATTAACTGCAGAAGCAGGAGTCGAACTCGTGACCGCTGTTGAAGCAATACTATCATTAGCCCGCTAGCCACAAAGCAATATTTATCTTGTGTTCTAACTTGCCATATATATATTATGTATCAATACTAGTTGACTAACTTGCTTTTGCTATCTAACCTTTTTTCCTTTGTATATATATACATATATGTAATTATTATTATTATTATTATTATTATATATTAATGCAATGTAATGTTTTATGTTATTGCAATTTATGTATATGTAATTATTATTATATATATATATATAATAATATTATATGCAATTTATGTATATGTATATGCAATTTATATATATGTATATGCAATTTATGTATATATATATATATATATATATATATATATATATATATATATATATGTAATTATTATTATTATCTATGTAATGTTTTATATTATTGCAATTTATTTATCGTATATATGATTATATATATACTATCTAATTATTATTATTATTATATATTATTGCAATGCAATGTTATTGTTATCTAACAAAATTATATATATACTAGCTGTTATTGTTATCTATGTAATGTTTTATATTATTGCAATTTATTTATCGTATATATGATTATATATATGACTATCTAACAATATTTATTAATGCATGTAACAATTTTTTTATTATTGTATGTAACATTATAGTTTATATAACTATATATATATAAAACTTAGTGTATATGTACAATACAATTAGATAATATATAGTATCTATTATTGTAACGATATTTCTTTGTATTTTTGGTCAGTAATTATTACTGGAGAATACACATTTTTTGCCAGAGGCATCTACTGGATAATACACATTAGTTATCATTCTTTGTATTTTTTATTATTGCATCTAACAATTTTATATGTTTTTATTACTTCATGTAACATTTTTTTATTATTGTATGTAACGTTATATCATTTCAGGATTACTTAATGGCACCAAAAAGTCGTACGCCGGAGGAAATTGATGCTGGTTGGAAACATGGAAAATGTGTCAATCCTAGTAATAAGAGGAGGGTGGAATGCAATTATTGTAGCAAAATAATGGACGGAGGGGTTACTCGGCTGAAACAACACTTAGCGGGTATTACAGGAAATGTAGCATCGTGTCCTGATGTACCAATTGCTATAAAAAAAGAAATGTTGTTGCTTGTTGAGGGTAAAAAAAAGGATAAAATAATGGCGAATCAAAGAAAACAACGGGTAGAGGAAGAGTTGACAAGGATAGGTCGAGTAGATTCCTCCTCAGAAGAAGATATTGAAGACTTCACGGAACTTAGAAGGGACATGAGACAAAGTAGGAGAGAACATGCAGCTGAGGAATGGGGTAGACGTTGGAGTGTCGGGGACAGAGAAACAGGGTCAAGCAGGGGTCCGACGTTAGGTGGCCGATCAAAGTCAGTCGCATATCGTGGGGAGGAGGTGAGAAATATTCCAGAGATAGAAGTAAGGAGTATGGACCCTTATGTCCTCAGAAAACAAGGGGCAATGCAACCCAAAATAAAGGGTGCAATTAAGGGGATAAAGAATGCAAAAAATCATATAGGAAGATTTATATCAAAATTCTTTATATACAATAATATATCGTTCAATGCTGCTAAAAGTCCACACTATCAACCAATGATAGATGCCATAGCAGCTTCCGGGGGTGGAGTAAAGGGTCCAACTCCTTATGAGATTTCAAATAGTTATTTAGATATGGAAATAAGTGACATGGAGGAGTACCTAAAATTATTTCATAGGTATTGGGATGAGTATGGATGTACCATTATGTGCGATGGATGGAGTGGGATGAGTATGGATGTACCATTATGTGTGATGGATGGAGTACACAGAACAGAAAATGCATCATTAACTTTTTTGTGTATTCTCCACAAGGAACGATATTTCTTAAATCTGTAGATGCCTCTGACAATTACAAAGATAGTAAATACATATTTGGACTGATGAATGAAGTTGTGGAACAGATTGGAGAAAACAGGGTCGTCCAAATAATTACTGACAATGGCTCCAACTACAAGAAGGCGGGAATGAGGTTAATGGAGGTGAGAATGCACTTATACTGAATTTTTATTATTATAAATATGTTTGTATATATGTTATTTATTATTGTAAATATAGCTTCATTCTAAATATATATATATATATATATATGTTTATATGCAGGTGAGAAGAAATTTATATTGGATGCCATGTGCAGCACATTGTATAGATCTCATGTTGAAGGATATAGCCAATGATCCACATATTAAGCCACTAATACGGAAGTATCAAGATATGACTTGTTTCATATATAATCATGGTTGGGCTCTTAGCATCATGAGGACTGAGACTCAGAATGGAGAATTGGTTAGACCAGCCATCACTAGGTTTGCTACCAATTTTATTGCTTTTGATTCCATCCTTAAACATCAGGCTGATTTAAAAAGGATGATAAATACACGGGGTTGGACAGATAACTACATGAGACTCAATCGTAAAGATAGAGAAAAGGCAGATGTGGTTGTCAGTTTAATCGAGAGTCAAACTTACTGGAGGGATATTGCAGGGGTCACTGCAATATTTTGACCTCTAGTAAAAGTTTTAAGGATGGTGGATAGCGATGATAAAGCGGAGATGGGTCATCTTTACGAGGCTATGGATAGGGCTAAAGAAATGATAAAAAAGAATGTTGGTCAAGGATATAGGAAGTGGTGGGAAATGATTGATACCAGATGGAATTCTCAACTACATCGAGATATACATGCAGCTGGTAAGTACTCTATAAATTGAATACCCTTCAAATGTTATTTTATAATGTTTGTAGGGATTTTAAAACTAGTTATTTATTCAATATTGCAGGTTATTTCTTGAATCCCAAATACCAATATTCTAATGATATTATAAATGACGACGAGGTACTGAATGGTTTCCACCGCGTCGTTAATAGAATGGTAAATAACAATACAACACGCCTTCATATAAACAAAGAGGTAAATATTATTTGATATTGGATTTTTTTATAACTTTACAATATTTAATTTTAATTTCATAAGACCCATAACTATTGTAATATCACTTTGCAGGCAGAAAAGTTCAGATTGAGAAGTGGTGTATTTAGTTCAAATCAATTCCAAAGTGCTGTAAATAGATGTCTTCCTGGTAGTAATAGTTCATACTTTAAAATATTTATTAATTAAATTTATATAGTTACAAAGCTAATATATTTTATTATTTTGTAGCTGAGTGGTGGTCCATACATGCTAGGGAGGAAGCCCCAAATTTGACTCGATTAGCTGTGCGCATCCTAAGTCAAACAGTGTCTTCTTCCAACTGTGAAAGGAATTGGACAACATTTTCTCTCATCCATACTCGTCCCCGCAATAGACTTTTAATGACAAGACTAGAAAAATTAGTTTTTGTCCATTATAATATGAGATTGAGGGTTCGAAATATGCAAAGATCACGAGATGAACAAAATATTATTGATTTGGATGAGATATTTCATGAAGAAGATCCACTCATAGCTTGGACTAGAGAAAGGGAAACACCACTCTTAGATGGCAGAGAAAATGAGTGGTTAGATGATAACTTGGATGTCGATCCACAAGATATTGTCGAAAATGCTCGAAGACCTGAAAAAAGAAAAAAAAAACACCAGAAAGGAAACACCACTCTCATCCTGCCATTTGCATTGCTTATTTGCTTTTAATCTCTTGTGCCTTCCTCTATGCGCCTTAATTCGTCAAAATTGAAACCTACAGAACAATACAAGATTCAATTAGTACGAATATAATGACATAGTAAGATTGTAACTAAAAATATGTAAAGGAAGAAAACTTATATATCGCAGGTAAACCATTCAACAAGGATGACTATTGTTTTATTCAATTCTAATTAAAAAAAACATAAAAAACACTTAAATAATGCATAAATATGTAAATTCTTTTTTTATTTTTTTACTAATTAATTAATAATTATTTAAATTGCCGATACATCCGATACCAACATATCCGATACTCCGATCCGATACCGCCGATACTGCCGATACTGCCGATACGGCTACTCATACAAACTGTCCGATACCGATACCGATACCGATACCGAGTTCTTGAACCTTGGGTAAGAGCACTGCTGACGAAGTTGAAGCTGGACCAGAGAACATCGTTGCGTCTTCTGAGTGACAGTCAAGCTGCAATAAGTATAGCTAACAATCTAGTCCAGCATGACAGAACTAAGCATATCGAGATCGATCGGTTCTTCATCAAAGAGAAGCTAGAAAAAGGGATATTAAAGCTCGATCATGTTCGCCCAGTAGAACAAGTTTCAGATTGTCTGACTAAGGGCCTTAATTCATCGAGTCTTTCTAAACTATGTGACAAGATGGGGATAATTGTTATCTATCGTCCATCTTGAGGGGGAGTGTTGAGAGTATTAGTGGGTGTTTAGTCCAACATCTAGTAGAATAGTAGAGAGAGGGGTTAGCCTCTCCTATATATATGTACTCCCACCCATCAATAAAATTAAGCCAAGTATTAAATCAAGTTTCTATTGGTTTTATAGCAAGGCCCTCCCTTGCAAATAGCTACATTAGCTAGGAATTTGGCCCTGACAGAGAGGGATGAAGGTAGATTGACATTCAATCATAAAGCTTTGCAAGTTCTTTTAACTGGACTTTGTTGTATAGCCGACTTCATTTTGATGGAAGAAGCTTTTGGATGGAATGCTCTATTGCCGATCCCATTCTGATGGGAGAAGGCTTGGAGAATGATGATGAAAAATATATCTTTATATTAAAGAATGGCTGCCTTGAGATAAATTTTTTTTGTCATCGTCACTTGTAAGACACTAGGATACTTCATTTATTTCATTATAAACAAATATTAGCAGTTTGATGATATTATCATTAGGTGAAACACCTGAACAACTTTATCAATGCATCATATGTAAGTCTAACAGAGATTAGTCTAGCTAATTGTTTGTTATATGTGTATCTACAAAACATCTATATATATTACTAGGATAAAAATGTATCCCCATGTCAATTTTTTGGAAGATTTAAGTGCCGAATCTCCTGGACATGGACGCCTCCCACCCTTGTCATATCTCCCGAGCTCTCTCTGCAAAGTTCTTATTAATTGCTCCAACTATTTTGAACTTACTGTTGTTATTTCTCCAAATATTATACTGAAAAACAGTATACGAAGGTGAACATCAACATAGCTTTGTCTGACTTTTGTTGTATCCAACTCCTTAGGGAGTTCACGTCTCGCAATTTATCTTATTGGCATCCATGAGGTTGGCCTGCCAGGGCAGACAGAATATTAGCCTGGGTACTATAGCAATATTCATGCCCCATTCTCTTGTATTTTCCATCTGCCAGAAGCCCACTTCATACTGTTAACCTTTGCTTATGTAGATTGCGAAGCTTCAAGAAGATAACAGGGCACTAGATCGTCTGACAAAATCGAAGGAAGCAGCATTACTCGAAGCAGAACGGACAGTTCAAATTGCCTTGGCAAAGGCTTCTTTGGTTGACGATCTACAAAATAAGAACCAGGAGTTAATGAAACAGATTGAAATCTGTCAGGTAACAAGGAACAAGGCATTACTTTCACCTTGCAAAATCATGGAGTTTTGACCAGTTTATTAATTATAAAGTCTAAAAATATCTGATGCCTTTGTTCTATTTCTTCCTTAACAGGAAGAAAACAAGATCTTGGATAAAATGCACCGCCAAAAAGTTGCAGAAGTTGAAAAGCTTAGCCAGACTGTGCGAGAGCTAGAAGAGGATGTTTTTGCAGGTGGCGCAGCAGCAAATGCTGTGAGGGATTACCAGCGGAAAGTGCAAGAGATGAACGTAATATTTTGTTTGCTCACAAGCTTTAAATCTGTTCTTGTTTCTATACTGATTCGTTAGCATATAACTTTATTAGGTAGAGAGGAAAACCCTTGATCGGGAACTAGCACGGGCAAAAGTTACTGCCAACAGAGTTGCAGTTGTAGTAGCAAATGAATGGAAAGATGCTAATGACAAAGTAATGCCTGTTAAACAGTGGCTTGAAGAACGAAGATTTATGCAGGTAGGAATAACAAGATGTGATTTTCTTCAAGAGTTAAGGTTCCAGGATGTACCATCAATTGAGATTCATCTCTGAATGTAATTCTGTCTTCATATACGGTTTTCTGCGAAGTCCAAGACTTCTTGGATGTTTTATTCTAAGAGTGTTTATAATTTTTGTTACAGGGAGAAATGCAGCAATTTCGAGATAAGCTTGCTGTAGCAGAACGAACTGCAAAATCTGAAGCTCAGTTAAAGGTATTATTATCAAGTAAACCCTTCAAATCTTAACAACTTGATATTTTCTCCAATTCATTCTTACAATTAAGGTATGTTATTAACTTCTTACTGGAGGAAAGAAACAAAATGCTTATTCTTTCTTTTTTCTTAGGAAAAGTATCTATTGCGGCTCAAAGTATTAGAAGAGGGTTTAAGAATGTCCACGGGTGGTACTGTTCGCACCAATATTGAGGGGAGGAGTGTAAGCAATGGCCCTTCGCGTCGCCAATCTTTGGGTGGAGCTGAGAATTTTTCCAAGTTGTCTCCTAATGTCTTTTTACCTAAGAGAACTTCGTCCTTTCAGTATAAATCCTCTCTCCCCAGTAGTACAAGTACAATATTAAAGCATGCCAAAGGGACATCAAAGTCATTTGATGGCGGCTCTAGGTCATTTGAGCGCAACAAAATTCTTGCAAATGTTTCGGGCCGTTCACTGAACAAATCTTCTGATGTAACACAAGAGAATGAAGCACAGGGCAGTTGGAAGGACAATCTGGATGAAAAACCAAATGAGTTCCCTAATGTTGAAGGTGATGATGACTGTGTCTCTGGTTTGTTATATGACATGCTGCAAAAGGAGGTAATCTCATTGAGAAAAGCGTGTCGTGAGAAAGATCAAAGCCTTAAGGACAAAGATGATGCAATTGAGGTAGGCGTCTCTTTTGCTCTGTAACATTATTGCTCTCATTTTTTAAGACTGTCCAACATTTTGGTTTCAACATGTTTCGACATTCTGGCAATCAGATGTTGGCAAAAAAAGTTGATACACTAACCAAAGCAATGGAAGTGGAGGCTAAGAAAATGAGAAGGGAAGTCGCTGCCATGGAGAAGGAGGTAGCTGCTATGCGAGTTGACAAGGAACAAGACAAGAAGACTAAGCGACTCGGTAGTTCCAAGGCTCCTGTTAATGGTTCTCAGCTTCTTCCTGCAAGGTATATTTAAAAAAAAGCCTCTATTGCTGTTGGCATACCAGGTAATGTAGGTAAGTAATTATGTTATAGTTAATGTTGTAATTCGAATTTTCTATTTCATTTATAGTTCACATTTTTTTTATATTTCATTTCCTTAATTTAATTCATGAAATTTCTGTTAATGCATCATAGAATGCTATCAAATCTCTAACTTCAATCTAAAGAAATGTAGATATTCCATAATCCATAAGATTCCTAGCCAGTTTAAATTTAACTTATTCAACTTAAAGATTAATCACTTTGTATTCTATCTTCAATGGGGTTAATTAATTAATAGGAGGTTTACTATGATATGAATTATGAGCTTATACTTAATAGGTTTCTGAATCCTATTTGGGTTGTTAGTTGAGAAGTTCTTATATCAAGATAATACTCCTACACAAATAAAAGTACCATAATTATTATGTTTAGTTAATTACAAAATAATCATTTTTTTATATAGAAAATATGGGATTTTAATTTATGGCTGGTAAAGACATAAAATAACTTTAGGGGGTCTTCTTTCTGTGCAAGCATTTGTTTCTGTCAATTTAGCTAGAAAAAAATAAATCCGAAACTTTGCAAATTTGAAAAGTAACCCAAGAAAGGAGAAAATTACCCATGGGCTATTAACAGTCCAGTGCTGGTCGGGGATGATATCTCCTTGGCGATGGATGCTGGTCGAATGGCACCATTCTGCAAAGTCAGTTCCCTGTCTGCTCCTTAACCGGGTAAACAGTCGAGATCACAGAAAAAAGAGTATGTGCATGCCTTTGGTTCTCTTAAAAGAGTTGTACCCGTTTCAACAAAATTTACAGAAGCCCCAAACTGATGGCCAGTATGAGTTTACTATCTGCAAACAAATATTTTTCTGCCCATACTTTCTTCTGTTGGCCCCTCGTGATGCATTGCAGTTGAAGTTCTATTAATGCTTTGTGATGTATTTCGTAACGAAAGTTAGCAAGACCAGAAATAAATACCGGCTGTTGAGTTTCTTTCCTTGCTTCGCCACATTTAACTTTGAAACCAATAATTCAAATATTCAAACCCATTGGTTAGGAGTACCTTTGTAAGTTTTGTAAGTTTGTTGCATTGCCTTGAGAATCAAGTTCAGAAATGGACCAAAGACCTCCTAACTGTATCAAGCAAAATGTACTACAAAATTTACTTTACCAGATCCCTTCTGATGTTCCTCATTGGTCATATACTTAAAAGTTGATTTATAGGGTGAAAGTTCTGTTTACAGAAATGAAGTGCTGCCTAGTGCATGATACTGATGATTTTTATCTGTGATCAATTTGCAGAAGCGCGCAGCGAAGTGGGTTGACACGCAACCTCCAATGAGGACCGGCGATTGTATCCAAGTGCTCGGCTTCTATTTTCTTTCACCTACTCTACTTTATTGATTTTGGACTCGGACCAGCACGAGGGTTCTAATTAGAGGGAGTAGCAGCATTGGAGGAAAAAGGATGGTCCACTCTTAACTTTTTTACTGTTTAGTGAAAATAGTTCCACTGATGGTGAAGTTGAAGCAAATGGCACGTAGTACTATTATTAAGACAGACGAGCTGCTTGTTGTTTCCTTGTATAGGTTAGTGGTTTTTTTAGCACCCTCTCTTTTGTAGCTTGCAGCAGTATGTATCCTTTGATCCTCATGGTTGTGAATATTATTTTAGTATTAGATGTGTATTATTGTTATTTACACAAGTTTTGGTTCCAGTGTTGAATTCAGCTACTAGCCTGCGTTGTAATTTATGTTGCTGTTTGTTTGTATCACTTTGAAGTAAATCTGAGATCTTACAGATTGTAAACATGACTATTTTCTAATTCTGCAAAAAATTGGTTTATATAGCTACCAATTTTACACATCCGGTGTTTGGCTCAATCCGGATGCGGGAACAAGAAGTATCATAATTAAAATAGTTGGTGATATTAACTACTGAGCTACTAATATTATTTAACACATTATAATTATTTAATAAAATAATTATTTCATTATTTAGATAATTAATAAAGAAAATAATTGGTGATATTAATTATTGAGCTATTAATGTTATTTAATATATTATAATTACTTAATAAAATAGTTAGTGAAAAAAATAAAATAATGACTATAGATAAATGAATAACAAATTTTGTTAGATAATTAATTAATTTGTGTTATTATTATACTTAAAGCATTTTTTACTTTTTCATTTTTTTTTTTCATATTTAACGTCGGAATTTGTCCACTTCCAAATATAAAATATAGTATCAAAATATTGAAAGCCAGAGAAAAGAACTAGAACTAGTATGAAACTTAAAAGCAAACACATCCTCCGAACAAGCCTAGAGTTGATTGGCACCGTTACACCAGTTATTATGAGTAAATGATGGTGAGTTTACAATCAATTTTCTTTGTTGTTTTTGGTTATTTGAGCAAGGTTCAAGTACTTTAGCTCGACAAATTCTCCATTACTCGCATCATAAGAAAATAAAACATTTTAAGCATTATGTAATATAAGGGGGGCATTGGAGACAGCATGTGGATGTGAATAATCAGAGCAAGGTTTGGGTAAAGTCAGGTACGAGTCTGATCTGGTTGGAACCAGTCATGTTTGGGTCTAATCAGTTGGGTTTTTGGGCAGATTCTTCTCTCTATTATCTAGACGTTAACTACTAATAATTTGGTTTGGGTTATGTTGGTACTTTAAGACTTCTCTGATATAGTTTACCTCCACTTATATTAGGCAATCTGGAATGAGAATTATCTCCACTATTTTTAAGGTAGAAATGCTTTTTAGAAAAACTCTCTTCCAACAATTGACCATATTCCAATTTCCATCCTAACACTCAAGTAGAATGCAAAATTTCTATGAAAGTTTCTACATGTAAATTTTTTTAGAATATGCTAAACAATTATAGAAGTACGGTTATGAACTATTTTTAGAGTACCGATTATAAACGGTTATGAGAGACCCAATTTTGAGTGGTTTTAAGTAGCGATTTTTAAATTAATCCAATCCATACTTGATGACGAGCAGTTTTAAAAGACTTTTACAAAAATAAATAAAATAAATTAATAAAATCGCTCAAAAATCACCGATTTGGAGTGTTTATAAAGCCATCAAAAATTACATTACATCGGTTTTGAAAATTTTTTGAGTCGACCAAAACCAATCTCTCATAAAAATTACCAAGCATGAGTTTTCATAAACGGTCGGTTCAAAAATATTCCAAAACCGATGAAAATACCGTTACCAAGCAGACCCTCATAGATATTCTACATTTTTTATCGAATTTAATGTTGGGTCTTACTTTCAAACCATTTCATTAAATTGTATCTTTTATTTTCTGTCACGTAAGATAGAAATGAAGAACCATTGAAGAATATTTTTTTGTTGGTGCAATTTTCATGTAAAAAATCTGCCAAATAGAATAGAAATTTTCTTAGAGTGCAATGCCAGGGAAGATATAAACTCAATTTTAGAAATCTCCATTGGAGATGCCTTATTACACCTAAAAAATAGGAACAATTTCCAACAGTTCCACCTATTTCTTGAATAGTCGGAACCCATAACACTCCAAAACGGCCATACACTCCAAAACACGTGGAAACGCATCACATATGGCAGCCATGGACGCTCCAAAATACAGTAAAGCGCACCGAAATAGGTACAAAATCCATGGTTCGTGTTGTATCCATGTCTATGGGGCATAATTAGGAACCCTCTTCTGCAACAGTGCTTTTCAGCAGTCAGTATGTTTAATTTTACCAATGCTATGATTTTCAACAATGAGAATTGTCCAGAACCTCATATTTCATAGAAAATTGTAATAAGTTGTGAAATAAACATCTTTTACATTTCTAAACATCCTTGTAACAAACACACTTCATCGTGGTCCTAATTTTATTAAGTTCAGTTCACGGGAAATTTCCAGTCAGTGACGGAACAAAAGACAGAAGAATACTTTGGTCCATATGGCTTGCAGAGGAGCTAGAACTCCACCTGAGATCTCGGTCACATGAAAGGACGGTTATAATCACGATCAATTCACACTCATAATATCGTATTACATCGTCAACTTGGTCAGGGAATGTACATTATATCAAGGAGAATGTACATTATTCTGATAGATTATGATGGGTGAACACTGTGGTAACTCGCCCAGACTAACCACACATCGAACCAAGTTAGTGTCTCTGCTTGCTACTAGGTGAGAGCTCGACCTGAATATGCTGTACTTCATCTCTTAGTTCCTTCAGTGCTCCTGATTTATCTGTCTTATGGTCTATGTTTTCCGTTACTATATTTATTAGATGCTTCAAGCTCGATAAATACTCTGCCTTAACATCTGGGGAATTCAACAGGCTTCGTGTCGCAGGCTGCATCAGGAACCCTCCAATTAAAGTCATGCATTGGCATAGATAATAAAGAACTCAAGTCAATCAATAATAAATTAAAATAGATAAGCGGAAAGTCGCAATATCTCCTGTTCATGTAAAAAAAAATCTACTACATTTACTAAGGATAACAATAGCGACAAAATTATCCATCCTTGTGAGATCATATTCAAAAACAAAGATATCATCGAAATAAATTAATGTATTGCCTAGTAGCTTAGAACATGAACCTGCATGAACATTAGGTAATTTTGGGAGGAACTGGAAAAGAATCAGGAACACGCACATACACATTACACATAATATTGAAATATTGCCAACTCTTAACAATGATCAATTTTGCAAAAGTTAAATGTTCGAACCCATGCACATCCAGTTTTGGTTGGTTGAAATATTGCCAACTCCTTTATTTTGGTATTAACAACCAAAACTGGAATAGTCACAATGAGGTTGAGAGGTGCAAACAATATACTGTAGAGAGGAAATTGGTGACTGGAAGAGAAGTCACAGCTAGCTCTCTTCTTGGTTGAGTTCCCAATGCCATCAGACAGTTCAAATACCAACTAAATAATTCTCTAAAATCCAAAATATAAAGACGAGGAATATTTGATCTTTAGAGGAAATAGAAACCTAAATGAGCCCAACTTACAAAAATCAACCCCTAAACTATCTCCTCCAACTTGTTGGCATCATGCTTCGCCTAGAGGGACGACCAGCTGCTGCTTACTGCAAGAACTCATGGTCATTGTGAAGGCTTGAGTGTTGGTCGATCGGATGGGTCTATTTATCGTTTTCAACAGAGGAGAGGTGAGTAGCCATTGGTGTTTAACAGTCAACAAGAGGATTCCATGATGAGGATCTGATTAAGAAAAAAAAGTAGGAAACTATGAACCTTCCAATGGAATATTTCACTGGTTGAGAAAACTATCACAGCTACTGGCCTGTTTAAGGTGGCAAATACTTCTAGAAGGTCGTGTTGTGCTAGTGATTAGTGAACCATTAAACTCATATATGAACTTAACCAATCATCTGCAAACTGATGATATATATGCGAACAAGTGCGGTCGGATACTGCGAATGAATTATTCACTAAATTTACAAGAAAATTGTTAATCCCGTTACTATGCTCACAAGAAAAGTGGGTGGATGGTGGGAAGGGATGTTGTTTAGCAGGTGGCGTTGGAGGCATCTTACCACTTTTGTCTATCGCAGAGGCATTTGGCAGTTTAATGACGGGTTGACCCAATAATCTCCCACGTGACTCCAACTTGGGCCTAAGGACAACACACGTTATTCCTGTCCTAACTCATCTCGGTTAGTTGAGAGGATTTCCATGTATTTACCTGTGAATCCACCTTCAGAAAGTTCCAAGTTGTATATTAACTATTGCTAAATAATACAATCACAAGCATCTCTTTATAAGCAAATAAAAGTGCTTCTAATTTTCTTATATATTTAAGTTTGGTCAAAACCATGACAATTAAATACAAATTACTGTGAAGCCAACCTGAGACCAATTTTTAATGTAAATGTTGCAAATAGATAGATAAAAAATGCTAACGCTAGCAACACTTATAGAGTCGATACCTCTTTGAAGATTGAAATGCAGTCGCGAAGAGCAAGTTCGGCATCAAATGGAAATGCACTTTCCTGCTGAATTTGGGAACAAAGAATGGCAAAAATTAGCAATCAAGGTTCGATCTTGGTGAAGGTGTAAACCATCACTTATTTTTTAAGATCACAAAGTCATAAACATACCAAAAAGTGTGGAAATACCATGCAACAAATGTTGCATGTAGCATTTGTTGTTGTAAATTGTGTTGCAAATACATTGTTTGGTTGCTTGTAAATGATGTTGCGGGATCCACAAATTCATTATTTGGAATAATGTAATTGGATGCTTGGTTACAACTTTGGTTGCTTTAAGTGCAAATCAGTTGTTTGGTTGTGACTTTAATAAAGAGAGAATGAGAGAATGGAGTAAGAAATGTTGTCATAAGTGGTTTTGCATCCGGTTTGGCCACAACAAATGCCGTTGTAGTTGGAGGATTTGATGCAACATTTCTTGCGTCAATTAAACCCCGAACCAAACATTGGAAAATGATGTAAATTGTACAACAAATGTTGCGTGTATTTCCATTTTACAACCCAAACAAAGGAATAACGTAAGCATACTGCATAGTTTTGGGAGAAAGGCTTCCTCAGTATGTTGTTATCCTCTCATCCTTGAAGAGGATTTCAATTAAAAGAGGCATGTAAACAAAATTCCAGCCATGGAGACTGAACAAGTTTTTGCAAATAACTATCAATTTATCATCCAAACATGACTATACCAAGTTCCATGTTAGCAAGAGGTGCTCGTAGCATGCGAGACAGTTAATTGGCACATTGGCAGAATCTATTTATATGGGAAAAAGGCTTAGCAAAGGTGCACACACTTAAACTTAACAATGTCATGAAGAATCTATAAGAAGGGGAAAGTTGCAAGGTTTGGTATACTACAGCAACAAAAACAACAAAACCGTTTAGCCCAAATTGTGGTTTGGTTTTCAGATTTATTAAGGGCCAACTCCTCTTGAACAATTGTGACTAGACATCCTTTTTACTGTTTTCAATACAGATTCCTTTGGACTTGATCCTTGCAGCTCCTTCAACTTCCATTATGTAAATCCTACCTTATACTGCACCAGTCCACATTGCATGTCGAAATCTCTAAAAAGATTCCCTCATTTCACCACCAATTAAAAGGTATCTCTATAGAGCCTGTGTAATTCCCACTCTTCCATTTCTAATATATTAAACCTTTGCCAAGCATCAATTCAAAAATGAGCTATAGTGTGGTTCACCTCAGACCATGAACAAGGACACTATTTCATGGCTTATTAAGCAAAGAAAGAGATTCAATGTGTGTGACAGCTTGTTGTGATCCTCATGTGCAAGAAGGCTAAATAGGATCTTAATAACTCATTCAGTGATGGGGTATAAAAAAATGTTAGGATTCTCTCAACTTGTAGATAACACAATGCCTCAAGGGTTACTAGCATGATTCTGTATTGGACAAGGTGACCACCTTTTTTTCTATAGGAGGGAAGCTTATGTGATTTTAGCTTTATACAAATATGAAGCATTCACATTCATGTTCGTCAAGAACTAGATGAGGATTAATTCCTCAATAATGGGGAAAAATTGCTTGGAGAATTTGACATAATCAAGTCTCATGCTCCTGTTCATAGGAATCTTCCTACCCCCTTTGAGGTTTTTGCCTTCTCTGTGGTGGTGCCTATGAAGTCTTTCTCCCCCCTTAATGCAAGTCTATAAGCCACAAAGAAAAAGACAAAAGAGTGACAGGCGAGTACACTTTGTTTTTATGCAAAACACTCTAGTTCAGACCAGATCATCGTTAATAACATCATTCAAGTCCTCTACCATCAGAATGCGGCTGTCCATGGAGCATGAGAGAGCTCCAGAAAAGACCTGAAAAAGTTTTGACAATTGGCTGTCAACATCAAGTTCCCCCTTTACTGGTGCCATTGCTAGCCAAGTTAAGCTATTAACAAGATACAGTCTTGCCATAAAACCTAGAAGGTCAGTTGGCAGACTTTTTGGTCATGCATTTTAATTTTTGAAGCTTATGCAACCAAGATAATCATCCATGTTGCCTAGACTAGAAAAGAGTGGAAGGGGGGAAGACGATGCAGTTTTCTCTATGACATTAAGCCAAAGAGAAAAAAAGAGATTCCTTATGTACAATGAGAAAACATAAGGAATATCTAAGTACTGTACGCGATATTTAAGAAACATAGAAGCACTAAGTTAGATGCATTAAAGGAGTTTAATTTGGAATTCTAATCATTGCGATGCAGTTCTTAAAAAGCAATCACAAAAGCAGAAAAAAGATAAAGCTCAAAAACTGACCCCTGCTTCTAGTAGTTCACGTTTTGTGACATCAAGAAGGCCAACGAAATCCAGTGATTGTAGCTGTAAACATATTCCTGATAGTATCAGTTTTTCAGACTAGCACTTAAATCATCATTATATTGATTAATGTCACAGAAGCTAACTACTGAAATCAACAAACAGTAACTGAATATATCATAAGAAATAATACAAGCATATATCGGCATTCGTTCTGAGATCCCCCAATCAGTCCACATGTTAAAAGGGGTTAACGTATGTAGCACCACATAAACTTATTCAAATTGCTAAAGTATGCATATTCAAGGTAAAAAAAAAGAATTCATTCCTCCGACATCGATATACACTGCAACCAGACATTTATAAATAGAATTGTAGCTGATCACTACAAAGAAGAGACTAGATTGGGAATAATTTAATTAATTCATTCCAGCTCCAAGCGAAGCAATATATAGGAGACGCAAAAGTGGGCAACTAGTACTAGTTGTCCAATAGCTAGCAAATCACAACAAGATAAAACAAAAACAACAAAGCTTATCTCCCAAATTTTATAGTTAGTTGTTTGAATCCTTTGCTCCCATTCAGCTTTGTTAAGGACCATGTTCTTTGTAAAACTAACAAAAATCATATCCTTATTTAAAACTTCAATCTAAGTTCATTTAGGCCTACTTCTAGACCTAACGGCCAATGTTGTCAAATGCACTAGGCGCTAGTTGGGAGGACACCGGACGCCTAGCCCCTAGCCTGCCTAGGCAGCAACGGTTATATAAAAATAAAATCCCTACCCCCCCCCCCCCCACCCCCCACCCCCCCACCCCCAAAAAAATACTAAAAATTGTAGAAAAAGTTCATGAAACCCCAAAAAATGCATGGTCAGGGGTCGAGGGGGCCTAGGCGGGCACCAGGCGCCGCCTAGACTGATTTTTAGATCAGTGCTAACGGTTTCCTTTAACTAAGTGTTCTAAATAACGCATGTTCGTCCGCCGAGGCGTCGCCTTGGCGCGCTAGGCGTCCCTAGGCTGAAGCGAAAACTCCCTATTTGGCGGTATAATACGGCTGTCTTTGTGCGACCAGGTTCAGACATGTTCGACGCCTACGTGGCTTGTGCGTCTTTATGAGGCTTGTGTTTGGAAGACTATGGAGAGGAAGAGTTTGATGTTTAGGAGTTATGATATTTTTTATGTTTTGTCATGTTATATTTTGGATATGTTTAATGGATTATGAATATGTTTTGGATATCTTATTGTTTATACAAAAGTAAGAAAAAATGTTGTATTGTTCATACAAAATGATAGTTTGATCCAATATTTTTATTGTTGCAGCCTTGTAGAATTGTTTGGACCTTGTAATAGATAACAAGAGACGTTTAGAGATGAGAAAATAGTAAATAGAACCAAAATTGGTTAAAAGAAATACAATATAAGATGTTACAAGAGAGCAGGAGAAGAGAGAAAAAATACATGATACATGTTCGATGCCTAGCCTACCTAGGCACTAGGTGCCCCTCCTTCACACCGAACCCGTACGACAAATTTTAGAACACTGCTTTAACTACTATTTTATCGCTCCTTAACATAGTATCTATTGGTTTACATTATACATGTCCAAACCACATAAGACTATTTTATCCAATTAATAAAATAGAAACATAGAATATTCAGAAATCACTCTTCTACACTCCACAAGCTGGAGCTTAAATGACAATCAAGTCTAGCTTGAAAAACACTCGTAAAAACGAGAGAGAGAGAGGGAGAGAGAGAGAGAGAGAGAGTTGAGCCATCTAGGCAACGAAAATGTAAATTGGGTTGCGACCGTCTAGGCAATAAGAAGGTAATTGCAGGAGAAGTAGAAGCCATAAGCATCTCATGCCAATTCCTCGTCTTCCTGGTATCTTCCACCCATTTAGTGAGAGTTTCCTTCAAGATCCTGTTGTGAATTCTACTTGGTCGTTGGCTTATGCATAATAAGATGTAGAATGTAGGATCTTTACGCCGTACCCCAGACAAATGCTTGTACATCTTTATCGGTGAATAGTCCCCTGATCAGTCGTTGTGCTTTCCGGTAGGTCGAACCTATAAATGATGTACTCCTCAATGAACTCTATTACCGCCGCTTGATTAGCCACTTTCAAAGGTTTGGCCTCAACCAACTTTGTAGAGTAACCCTTGGCTACTATATTATAGGTGTGCCCTTTGAAAGACAAGTGTATTTGGCGATCAAATCTATTGACGACAAGTGTATTTGGCGATCAAATCTATTGCTCACCCTCTAAAAGGCCAAGGTTTGACTGTCGGGTGCAATTCATCGACCGGAGCTGAACCGGACCATGCTTCTGACAAGGTTGGTATCCCCTAGCATATATGATATAATCGACCATAATGGCCAGCCAAAAATGCTAATACCTTTTGAGTGATTATCTTATTTTTACGCATGTTTGGTGGGCTCCACATATTCCTTCATGTACTTCAGGCATAATATCTTTAGCCTCCTCCACGCTATTTAGCTTTCTCCAAGCTAACACACAAAGATATGATGCCATCGTAGCTCTTTTTATACATGTCATCTTCTAGGATGATGTATTTTAGAGCCAATCCCGGCTCAACCCCTAGGTAGGTGAGGCCACTGCCTAGGGCCCCAATATTGGGGGGGGGGGGGGGGGGGGGGCTCCTAGCTATACATGTCTACTGGTACCTCCCGAGAACACTCCTTTTGGGGCCAGTTTTGTTCCTTGAAAATCAAAATCCCAAGATTACAAGGATCTAGCTCGTAGGACCCACACAAAATTTCTATGAATATTTTGGACGTTCTTCCAAGTCTATGGTTTCGTTGTTGGTATATGAAAGGTGAAAGGTAGATAAAGAGGTTCAACTTCAAAGAGAAAAATGAGGAAAAAAAGATGAGCCCACCAAACTTTTGGGTTTCCTCTGGTTTTGAAGCCAACATTTCCACTTTCAGAGGTCTTCTCTCTCTCTCCCCAACGGTTAAAAGAAAATTTTAGCTATTAAATGAATTTTTTTGTTTGGTTTACAAACTCACAATATCATTCTCCTCCCTCCCCCCTCTCTCTCTCCTTGAATTTTTTTACATCTTACATTTTCTAATCAGCAAGTCTGCACGTGCATGCAACAAGCCAACATCAATCAATGCTATATTACGAAAATTATACTTTGCTTTTACTTCAAGTATTTCTAGTCGGTGCTTTTATTTACAAGTTCTTTTTTTTCTTTTATACTTTTTATTAATTTGTTTGTTTGTAGATTCAAATTGAAAATTGATCATATTTTTGTGACTACATTTTTGTTTTTAATAATATATTTAATATTTTGTTGTTAATTACATAGATACAAATGACTACAAGAAAATATGAAAGTGGGTATCAAAAAAAGTATATAAGTTTATTCAAACTCAAAAAGGTGCTATGGATAAATTTATCATGGACAACAAAAAGAATGAGACAAGTAATTCAAATAAAAATGAAGTAAATGAACATATAGAGATCTCAAATGAACTTGAAAAGGGGTGTGTGTGTGTGTGTGTGGTGGGGGTGGGGTGGGGTGGGGTGGGGGGGAGGGAGGGGAGGAGGGGGGTACTCGAATGTGAATCTAACAAAGATAATGCTGAAAGTTAAAACAAATGAAGCAAAAAAAAATGACGATTTAACACGAATTACCTACATCAAATGTCTTAAATGATAGTATCCCCAACGAGCCAAATAATACAACACTTCCAAATATTTATGACCCAGGAAGATGGAATAATATTGATATAAAGTTAAGAGATTTATTGGTAGAAAATGGTCCAATTAGAGAAGTAAAATTTAATTATCCTATTGATGAGGATTCAAAAAAAAATTCTGCTACACATTATACTCAAATATTATTAAATGGAGAAAAACATGATAGAAAATAGTTAGTATATTCAAAAGACTTTGATAAGGTGTTCTGTTTTTCTTGTATATTATTTAACTCAAAACCTAAAACAAGTCAATTATGTAATAAAGGAACTAAAGATTGAAAAAATAAAAGTTCTAAGCTTAGAAGTTATGAAACATCTAATGAATATGTAACTAGTATGGACCTTTGGTTTGATCTTAAAAAAGATTGATAAAAAAACGAAACATTTGATAAAGATATCCAAGAGTAAATTAATAAAGAAAGAGAACATCGATACAATGTGCTATTAAGGATCATTGTCCTAGTAAAAACTCTAGTTAAGAATAATTTGACGTTTCGTGGAAGTAATGGGAAGATAAAACAAGATAACAATGGAAATGTTTTAAATTTCATTGAGATGATCGCAGAATTTGATCCAATAATGGAAACACATGGTTGTCGTATACAAAATGGTGAACTACATAATCACTATCTTGGGCACAATATACAAAATGAATTAATACTCGAAAGAGAGAAGAGCTTACCGAGAGAGAGAGAGAGAGAGAGAGAGAGAGAGGGCTCTAGAGTGTTTCGAGAGAGAGAGGCTCGACACGTTGAGAGAGAGACGTCGTGGGGAGGTTCCTTGCAATAGGCGCTCAAAAGAGAGACTTAAGTTTTCTTTTCAGGGTTTTTTAGTTAGTATATTAGGTTAACGGATATGATAGGACCCAACCCGACTCAAAAATTGAAGTTGATCTGATATCTTAATATATAGGAAAATATCGGCCAATATATCAGATCATAACTAATATATCAGTCAATTTTTCTTAAAACGATATTTACAATATATGTACCCTATATATGATCGTTTTGGATATCCCTCGTATCTATTATATATAACACTGACATTCATTGATGTCAAGGTGATTGGACATCGTGAGACTCGTCTCACTGCTCTAGTATACGTACCCGATATACGCATTTAATACGTTTATAGCTTGCTTTATGTTTAATTGCTTACTTTATGCTTTATGCCATTCATGCATTGTCTAGGTTATTTTTGCAAAGTTTCCTTTAGTTGCATGCTCTGGACCGTTGGTCCCTTGGTTTACTTGGTGTATGGCTGTGATGAACCCGGATGAGGGGCATGGATTAGGATCGTGTGGTGGCAATTGATTTCCTTGCCTATTTAAGCAAACCCCTCTCTTTCCTTCATTTTTTTTCTCCTTCATTTTCTTCCCCAGCCGAGAGCTCCGCCAAGGAGGACCGTAGGTTAATGTTTTGTTCTTGATTTTTAGCCTTAACCATAGGCAAGTACATCTTGCTAACCGAAGGAAACAACCATGGATCTGGTTTTTAATTCTTAGTATAACTTGCTTTGATTATTTGATCGATTTCATTTGGTTAACACTTAGAACTTTCATGATTTACAGTAAGGATAACTTAGGTTTCTTTTGCTAAGTTCCAGCTTGATACTTAGAACTTGTCTTCATGATGATTTTGTTTTCCTTGAATTTGATTGCTCTTGGAGCCCGAGAACAGCAAGTCGGAGAACGCAAAGTTGGCCTGTAATGCATACGAAAAGTACGCAGGGAACCCTTGGTGCATAACGCGAAGTTCCAGTGAGAGCGCGTGTATGTGTTTCACAAATTCTTTAGAAAGTGCTCCAAGATATGTTGAGTACTTTGGACGCACTTCTCTACTCCTGCGTACGTTTTGTATTAAGGCAATTCCTCTAAAAGTACGTCAATCCTAGTTGACGCACTTTTGAATGAGCCTACAAGTCATCAAGAATGTACGCCACTGCTTAAAAAGTCAAGTTAGCGTACTTTGCAGATATTGCAGAGTTGACACACTTTGGTAAAACTTTCCTTACTGGCGCACGTTGCTGCTTTTGGGGAATAACGTATTTTGTTTTGTTTTGGCGCACATTGTGGCATTCTCCAGAGACGGCGCACTTGCAGCCCTTCGTAATTACTTAATGACTAAGCAATGACTTATGACCATTCTCGAAAATTGTGTTCTCGACTGCAGTATTTTCTCGACTGTTGTATCCTGCATTGATACATGTTTTGTCTTTTAGTAGACCTTCTCACGCTTGTTTGTGCACCAACCTCCCTGCTGGCATACTTGGTGAAAGTGCGCCAAGTTCATAGCTTATGTACTTTTATTATTTGTGCTTCAATGATAGTGTGGCATTTGTGGGCCAACCTCCTTGCTGGCAGGATTGATGAAAGTGCGTCAAGCTCCTGGCTCGCATATTTCCATCATTGTGCGCTATGGTTGTGTGTGAGTGTGCTTTAGTATCGAAGTGCGCCATCATTTGCTCTGCGTACTTTCGATATCAAAGTGCGCCAAGTCTGTCATAACTAGTGATTGTGCGCCAATGTTGTTTTTTGCCATTTGTGCGCCAATAATGATTTTGGTCTATTGTGCGCAGATATTTTATTTTCTTGCTTGATTATACGCCAACCCTAAATTGATGATTTATCCGCCTGTATGTCACTATTCTCTTTTAAAAATGCTTAGCACTTGATGTTTCTCTTGTTCTCTTTTATCTAGTTATTTTAGTTAATCCTGATTATTTCTCGAACATGATATTCCAGTTATTGATCTTGATTTCCTGACATGATCTAGTGATTGTACATTATAAATGAACTTCTGATAACCCTGACACTCCTGATAATCCTGAGACTCCTGGATCCCAATAGTCCTGATAGTGGCTCGACGTAGCGCACTCATGACTTGAGAACTCCTGTAATTGTCCTGATCAAGGCTATTAGTAGCACCTGTATTGCATGTCATATATTTCCGTGGTTGATTTTGATTGTGCTTGTCAAGCTACTGTCCTGTCTTGCATCATGTCTAAGGCAGATTCCTAAGCACCACAGTTGGAAATTCTTGATAATTGTCCAGGCTAACAACTAGAATAATAATCTAGAAAGCATCTAGAGGAATTTTCTGGCTACATGCAATCCCGGTATCCCAGCGACACCTGATGGATTTGGAGCTCTCCGTCGTGAGGGGCACACTTCCAGCACACCGACGAGTGTTGCACTACCAGAAAAGACGAAATAATTATGCCTGATTAATTTATACTATGTACCCGTTCGTTTGGATAATCCGGATAGTCTGCAGGGCATGTGGCTGTAAGAAAACTTAAACTGCATGTGTTAGTAACTAGGACTGTGATAACCCTAGTTAGTTAATGATCGCAAGCCGTAGGGCATGATTGGCCGTGACTGCTTGATTTCTAGTCTTGTCTTGTCCTGATTTACTTAATATATTATCCCGAACTTTAACCTGAGTACTGATTCCGGATATTCCAGGTTATACTCCAGAGCATGTTTAACTGTTATTTAACCTTGCACTGATTTAACTGTTCCTTATGCTATTGTTCTTGTCTTGTCTGCATGTTGGTTTTTAGTTCCTAAGATTGGCTCTTGTGGTACTTGCTTTTTTGGGGTCTGATCCCACTGGTTTTGTATGGCCAGATATCGGAGCAGAGCCGCAGGATCTCCCGTACTTCCCTCCTCAAGATGGTGAACACGAGGAGCACCTGAGGACATGAGTGGGTTTCTCTTTCATCACCCACTTGATCTTGTATAATTATTCTTTTGAGGCGTTTAGCCACCGAGCACGTATTTAGCTCGTGTTCTGGGACCTTGATACTTCCGCCTGCGGGCCTACATGTAAAGCATATTCTAGACTATAATTAGAGCTGATCATGTAATACTGTGCATTGCTAGTTCTTATGTGGTAACTAGTTTCATGATCAACTGTGTATGTATAGTTTGGGACGCCTTACTATTATATGTTGGTGATCATACTTCTTGTAACTTGTTGTTTTGTTTGAGATTGAGACACCTAAGATTTTCTTGACCCATGATTGCCTGATGGATTATAGAGTAAACCCTCACATGTCTAGACAGTCGTGACCGTATCTCGGGGTATGGAGTACTCTCGCATACGTAGCTAGCTTTGCCTGACCCCGCTCTCCAGTATTCTGGTTCTGGGACGTGACAGCCATGAAGATATAATCAAACATTACTAGGTGTCCGCACCATGAAGTAGGTTCTCCCTTCTGTACTGGATTATAACATAAACATGTAAAAGGGAGATTGGATATAATATATTTATATTCTGTTATAAAATATACAAGGATGATGACAAATAATATTTGACATCTGAAAATTATGTTAGTATAAAATATAAAGGGGTGATGACAAATAATATATGAAACATTTCTACGTTATGTTAAAATGGGTGATTGGATATGAAGTTGTTCCTTCCGTAAGTAATAAGATTTAATAAATGTGGTGGGTAATTTTGTCTTTTAAAAAAAGGTATCTAAAACAAATATAGAATACATGTTGCATTCTCTCAAATGCTGAACCCTCATGTGTTGGCATTGCCTTCTACATTCACGGTTATGTTTGATCAGAATGGAAACACAAGACCAACCAAACAGCTACTATGTTGCTTTTGGATTCCAGATGGAGTCGAAATGGAACCTAACGGTAATCCAAACTAGGCCTATATAAGCCGATAATACCTGCCAATACAACCGACATCAGTACCAATGATGTCAGATTGACATATCATGTGTTTATCGATTTTCAGATAAAACTGAGGTCAATTATATGACTCAACACTCTGAAATACTTCACAACTTTGACGGGACTGGCTACACGCACTTAGTTTTTCAAGTTTCGGTTTAAATGAAGTTAGTTTGGATTGTTTACTGGGATTGGTTTATTTTATAGAAGGTCGTATTTAAGTCAAGTTTTTTTATTTGTTTGTTTCCATGAATTCAAGTAGGTCTCTTTATATCCCAGTATGGGCCTAATCTAGGAAATAAATTGAGAGCTTGTTACAAACTATGGCATGTACGTTTCAGTTGGAGGCTATATAAAGGTCTCTAACATCTCATTGTAAGAATGATAAAAAGTTGAGCGTTCTCTCCATAGTTGCTAACGACCCGTTCTGCTTAGGCGGAGAGCCGATTCAAACGGCGCAAGTGCGATAACCCGTCCCGTCTTGCTCGGCGAGAAGACTCGTTTGAGACAAAGGAATTCAGACTTGACCCTTCAGGAGTTCAGACTTAGACTTTCAAAGACGCGCTTGAAGTATCGCTCGACCGATGCGATTCATCGCTAAGGTTGGTGGCTACGATGAACCTGTCTTTGCTTAGCCTGCACACCTAATAACATGGACGATATATGCTAGTCGCTAGGCAAATCATCTCTTGCATGCTAAGGAAATAATCTCATCTTGTATTGCTTGTCTAGAACATGAAAAATAAGTAACTTGATAGATTTCCTTATGCGCCGATCTACATTCCTCTGCACGGTTTCAATCATCGCACTAACCCTTCAGACCCGCGCTAGTGTAAAGGCTTATGTTTCTACTGTTCCAATGCTTGCCTGCTTTACGTGCTAACTAGTACTCGATCGTCTTATTTCAATGCTTGTCACATAGATTCATGCCACGATCAAGTAACATTATTCATGTCTTGCATCATCTAGTTTCGCCAGAAGACTATCGAATAGTCGTTTCGTGCAAGTCTGAACCTGAAAGTATTCGAGACCATTATGTCACCAAGGCAGTTCCCGAACTAGGAAACCGTATCATGACAAGTTAAGCAACACTCCCTCTGTATTAAACTTGACGGCTCGGGGAGTCGATATGTTTGTGAACAATCTTGAACTTGAACCTAAATCTGGTTTGAATATGTACCTGACAAGAGACCTAAGACTAGAGACTTGCATGGTCACGGACAACTCGTGCACGAGGTATTTGCTTGGATTCCTCGGACGATCACCGGGACACCAGGATCGTACCGACCTAGGAGGAATTATTGGTGTATTGCGTGCCAACTACGGTCCCAGTATGCTACACCATTTTTGGGGCAGGACAATACACGGTATTCGGGCCTTGGTAGAGCATACTACCTTGGACTAGTCGTCTACCCCTTGATAGTCGTTTGAATCGGCGGGATGGCGTGCAATGGCTCTTCTGTATCACCTGCTCGCATTGAATTTCTTGTCTTGTATCAAGCGTTGCACCCAATTCCGTTACGGGACTATAACTCGTCCTTTATGGCTATGCCATTGACCTTGTTCATATTAAGTCATCTCGCTTAGCAATAATCTGCGTGCGAGTCATTGCATCGAATCAAGTAATTTGAAGCCTGAACAATCTAGTGCAACACATCTGAGTAACCTGAGTAACTCTTTCACCTAAGTCAGAAACACGCTCGTGACACTTGTGTTTGCTTATGAGATTTCTTGATTTCATATATATATTATATTTTAACTTGGTTTTATCTTTGAACATGGAAGGACAAAATGGTAAGTTTGTAAGTCTCGCCGTGTTACTCTTATATCGCATGGCGCACTGCCACACGAGTTAGGCTTATATCTCATGCCATAAAATTGATCCTAAGGCGAGATTAGAAAGACAACTTAATAGATGGTGCACGGAACTAATACAACGTGATTTGAATTTGTTGAACGAGCGATAAGCCTCTCCACCAGTGCATTCAATGTACTGATAACCCATCAGATTGTGTGCAGGGTGCGGGAGAACCTCGTTCGGTGCGGAGTATCCCCTCGTGCGCGCTAAGACGTGGAGTTCGCTCTGGAGCCTTGGAGTGTTGCGTCCGGAGCTGAAGCACATATACAGGACATAATGTTGGAACATCGCCTATGTATCATTCCATATTGTAAGCCGCTTGGCATGCTTTTATTGTTTCGAGAGAGAGAGAGCTTGAACGACTTGTAATCTCGGCCTAGCGCCGCTTGTAATATTATTTCTATATCAATAAAGTGCTTGTTTTACTTTCATACTTACATTATTCAATGCTTCCGCTATGACGACTCTGTGAACTTGTTACCAATCGCCCGTTCGGTACTTTTTCTGCTGCATTTGAACTATCTGTCCGACTCTGTGGCTTAGTTATTTCACGTCCGTTCGGACCCTGGCCTTGCGCGAACGCAGCTTGTGCTCGCGTGGCATCACGTCCTGATGGGAACGACCGTCTTGCGGGAGAGCTGGCGCGGTGATTCGCATTCAGCGGGAATGGCCGATCCTGCGGGAGATCGGGACGCGACTATTGATGCAAGATTAGGTGTGAAATCCTAATTTTCAGTGTGAAGCCTTGAACAAGGTTTGAAACCTTTTCTTTATCCTTCTCCCCGTTCATCGTCATCTCCACTATAAAAACTTATTCCTAATTGCTAACCTGATCCCCCTTTTTGTTGTTCCGGTAGGGCCGATCCTGGCCCAGGGCAGCTAGGGCGACTGCCCAGGGCCCACGGACTAGGAGGACCCAAAAAAAAAATTATTATTATTATTATTATTATATATATATATATATATGTTCGAGCTCCCCCTTGGACGCCACCTGGGTGGCTTTGTGCCACGAGCGTACCAAGCCTACTTGGATGGGGGGGGACTCCCTGTTGGGTGATCCGGGTTGTAGACTCCACTCCGCTCGGGTTGGCTGGGTGGCAATACCACGGATCCGAGTAGGCCAAGAATGAACCCAAAAATATATATATATATATATATATATATATATATATATATATATATATATGGGTCCTTCCACAATACAAGCATTGTATCGATACATCCCATACAATTGCATTGTAAAATTGTGAAACTACAAGAAAGCCCTTCTAATATGAACCATTGGATCAACAATCAATGGTTCATATTTTGCTTGTATCGATACAAAGTTTGTATTTAAGAATTTTCATATATATATATATATATATATATATATATATATATATATATATATAATTTTGTATCTAAAGAAGAACTAGTATGTGCCATGGGCCTCTCTTAACACAAACAATTGTGGTGTAGTGGTTATTATGTTATAATTCCACACTAGAGGTCCTAGGTTCAATTCTTGGTGGCAATTTTTTTAAAACTTAATTTTATTTTAGTTTTTAACTTTTTTTACATTATATATGGGGGCCCCATTTTGAAAGTCCGTCTACGCCCCCCATGAACTCAGGGCCGACCATGTTCCGCTCATTCCAACTCAACAAATGGCCATGAAAACATTCAAACCATCCTTTGGAACTCCCCTATAGACATCCCCGAACTTTGTATACCTTAAGCAATATCAAACCTCAGGCCTAAAACCTAGTTCTTTGTTTGAAAACCGTCTCTTTCCAGCCCGTAAAGAGTGACTGTCCGCCGGCCCCTTTCTTCCATCAAAACCCCTAGAAACAGTCTCTAAAACCAACCTTACCCAGAATTCCTTAACGTCTAACCCTAACTTTCTTCAATACCCATAACTTGATTTCCTAAAAGTTCCAATCGTTAACTTGTCCGAAATTAATATTATTATTGTGAATACAAAAGTAACAAGTTGAAAAGATCAAAGAGGGGGAAAACTGGAACAGAATATTAGAACATGGAGGATAAATTTGTTAAGCCTACCAACACTTCATGCTGTCAACTTCAATGGAAATGTCAACTGGAGATGGCTACAAAACATTCTTTATTTCTTGGATGGGAAAAAAATATCATCGTGATCTATGTAATTCAAGTCTTCTCCAATAGGAACGAGGCAGATAAGTGCAAGCAAGGAAGACTAATTCATCACTGCATGTTAGAATTGTACCCGAGCTAATTATGTGACTGTACACATACTTGCTTAGGAGCCTGATTAATGGAAAGCATGGAGAAATCTCTCTACAGGCAAAGACCACAAACTAGAACGCAAGCAGAAGAATGAACATGAATTGTCTCCTCTAAACTCAAAAAGTAAAAACTTTATTAATTAAATAACATGAACATAAATCACAGAAATCTAATGGTCTAACCAATATTGTCCAACAGGATTATGTGGGTTGCGGAAGAGTATCTCATCAACCAAGACAGCAAAATAAACTTGAGATGAGAAACAAACCAGTATGGTTAATGCCATATGTAGATCATTTTCACTACCACTAGGCACACTGCTACTTCGGATACTGTTCTGGTTCTTTTTTGAACAATCCAGAGCTTCCTTTGCTATCCTGTAAGTGAAAGAGAGCTGGATAAGAATTATAAAGCTAATGACTAAGCTATTTAGCTATTTCTGTAAGCAAAACCAGGGAAAGGTTGAATATAATCAAGCATGTGTTATATCAACTATTGTATTTATTAATATATTTAGTCAGTGATAACAATCTTTTTAATGATATCTGCAAAAGAAAATAATTAATTAAGTAGGTAGTTTTCACATTTGATGAAACCAATGTTAGATTAAGCAGTTTTCATTACACATTCGGTCCATGCCAGATTAACAATTAATCCGATTACTCGCCGAGTAATCCCTATCAGGCGACCACCCGGAATTTTCAATTACTCAGCCAACCAATTAATCGGATTAAGCGGCTGATTACTTGACCAATTAATCACTGAATAAAATATTATTAATAGAATATTGGATGAAACATCCGATAATTCAATAGGTTCAGGTGGTTTAAATGTATTGCAAATCACATATTCAAAGGACTAAAATTGCTATATTTATCATGAAATTAGGCTAATTTGCATGGAAATACAATGAAAGTTTCTCAATAATCATTTTAATATCATGTCCTGCTTTTGTATACATGGATACCATGAACTCTATAAGTATTTGCACTTTGATACCTTCTGTTAGTCCACAGTCAGACTTAACAGTCCCGTTCATGTTAGGTGTTAGAATAATATAAATATATAACCCACAACCCTCACTACAACCCATGGATCATATCGCTGTAACATAGTAACAACTCCTGTCCATGCTACTTAGATCATCACCGTAGGTGGCTTTAGGGCGAAGTGTGAAGGATTTATGATTATATTTGTTAATCCTAAAAGTTCCTCATGTAAACGTTCATATTCATCTTGTTCATTTTTAAAACAATCTATGCGCTCACATACAGAGAATGTGAGACAAAATGCTCGCAACAAGTGCATAATCCATGTTCCAGTATTATATACAGAAATACTTATATTTCACTGCTAGTCTATAATATCGTACTCCAATGAGATAAAACGCAAGATAATGAAGTCAGTAGTAAATACTAAATACCCAACCAGATCCACTCACACGCCATGTAAAGGTCTGTGACAGTCACATGGATAAAATGGTTATAAAAAGAAAGAAAAAAATTTAACATATACATCTAAAAACTTTTATCAAGGTGCAAACTGTATGGAAAAAGAGTAAGTGCTGAACTTCTAAAACACCGTAACCTGACTATAGTAGCATACTCCATTATAAGAGGGAAACAGGAAGGTTGTTAACCTGATTGAGTTGTCAACACTAAGCTTTGCTTTGTCGAGTTCAGCTATTGCTTCAGTTTTATTCAGCTTTCTCAGGCGGTTAGAATTGAGGACGCCTAGCCTTGCCAAATGAAGCATATTAGCAGCCACCTGAAACAAAAAAGAGTACCAAGTTATATGACATGCTAATCATTTCCTACAAAAAGTGAAAACAAAGGGTTCAAAGAAATAAAGACCACGTCTGCACATCATAAGAAGCAATCATAGACAAAATCATGTATAATTTGTTTACTCTTACCTTATTGGAACAATGATAAATAGACAAAGGCTGCAAATGGTTCAGCTATAGTTTAACAATTAGTAACAAGCTTCTTAGGAAACCAAAAAACACTTTTGACCAACTAATATCATGTATGATTATAGAATATTTATTGAATATGTTAACTATTGCAAGTGTTTAAATTGTGTTCTTGGATTAAAATAGTAAAATTACATTCATAGAAAGTAGTATTTTTTTTAAATGTGGGGGTAGATCTTGTTACAAAACATTTCTAGACTCATTTATTACTACTCGTAATATGTGAAAAGACACCTAATTGAAGCATTTTGTAGATATATATAACGACAAATAATAGATTACGTGTATTAGAAAGGACTTACTAGATTATTCCAACAAATCATAATTACTTCAAATTACATATGTTGGAGTCAAATTGTCCCAAGAACAAGAGAAAGTCATGTTCAATATACGCTTATCGTCACCAATTAAGTTGAACATACTACCTAGTTCTCTAATTTAATCTATTTAACAATACTTCCGTCAACAAAGGTCCTTTTGATGCTCCCTAGAACTCATACAATTCTAGGTAGATACAGTCAGATTCTAAAAAATGTTCAAAGTGAAGAAGGGTCAGGTTATCGTGTTAGACTATTGGTTCTGACGAGATTCCCTACAAACATAGGGCCAGTACCAGTAACCCCCATTAATATATTACTAAGTATAGTTAATAGTTAAAACATCTAATTAAGTGTTAATTAAGAGTTTAGATTATGACATCATCACCTACATCACGATGACATCATCGAAACGATGACATCATCGCCTGCGGCAACAGTAGCAGCAGGAGCATCACCTACATCACAATGACATCACCTACATCACGATGACATCATCGAAAAGATGATATCATCACCTACATCAGTAAGAGCAGCAGCAGCAGGTAGCAGTAGCAGTAGCTGCAGCAGCTGCACAGCAGCAAGCGGCAACCCTGTGCACTTGATGCACAGGATATAGGACAGCGAAAGGCTAGGTAAAGTGCACAAAAACTGTGCATGAGTGTATTATGTGAGTTAGGAGTGTGTTGAGATACCTATGAATATCAGTGAGTATAGGTTAACGGCTAAAGTGATGGGTATTGGTAAAGTATTGATAAATGTTAGAAATACTTGTGTATTTTCAAATACACGTAACGTATAATAATAAATAACCTAGATACCTATATATGGAGATAAGTTACATAAGGGTTCGTAGACAAATATAGATGTCCATATAAATATAAGTTAATATTCATGATATAGGATATATTACAAATAGGTTTAGAAACCCAAGTTGGTATAGGTTAAGACCTAGGAGACCCACGACCAAGCAGAATAAGTTTATCTTGATGATATTTTACCAATTAACATATGTATTCATGTTATAGGAACCTTGTCACAGATTCTGACCACCGGCTCCAAACGACAGGCAAGTACTTTACAATTATGAATTTTTCTTTACATGATAAAACTATTGTTCATTTTTACTAGTTGTCTTGACACTATGATATTGTGCACATGGATGGATTATCTTGGTTCATGATTGAGTTAAATATGTGTTGTGACATCGTGATCATCCGAGTTTTGATACGTGAGCCCGAGTTGTGATGTGAGTTATCGTGTCATGATTCGTTGAGTCTCCGCATTGTGATTCGAGATTATCCGTATCCGCGACATGTGTTTATCCGTATCATGGTTCATGATTATCCGTTCTTTGAGAGTAGTGACTATTTATTCGTGGTTTGACTCATGTTCCATGTCTGTGATTACTTGTCTACCATGATCGTATGAGAGAGAGTCGGGTGGGAGAATACACTAGTAGACATGTGGTAAACCATATTTTTCCTATTCGATTCGATAGATAGCAGTCGTACACCTCATGTACGACGTGTCGGATTCAGCCTAGCCCCCACATGTCGAACTATGTATTCTATGTCACACGGTATTACCAGTTTGTCAACTCCTGATATTCATGTTCTAATTATTGGTTATTTGTTGTCAGTTCATTTATTACCTGCTTCCACTGCTGCCAGTTCATTTCATTACCTGCTTACATTGTTGCCCGTTCATTTCATTACCTGCTTACATTGTTGCTAGTTATATATTTATAATTCTTTACTCCATTTGTCTCTATTATTCCCTTTAAACGAGTTCATTACTTGTACAGTTCCTATTATAATAGATCTATACATGCATTGAGTATTTTCATGGTTGTAATAGTATTTGCTCCGCTCCTGACTGGATAAGTTAACAAATATTAGGAATGCTTTGCTGCATACTTGGACCTTCGGACGAGGATATAGTTGTCACGCCCCGATTCCGTGGAATCGATAGTCGTCCCCCGGGCGTGACCGCCGTGCGGGCCTAGGTTGCGCACCGCACAAGGCTAAGTATTTTGTTTTGCATAGCGAGCACATATTCAGAGTACGCAGATAATTGAAACACAGATTTGAACATGGAAAAGTTCTTTTTATTGATAATAAGAACATCTATTACAAACTCCTTGAACTGAGACATAAGGATTGCCTCTATGGGCTTACAAAAGTGTTGACACAAAATGAGATAGCAGTCCTGTACATTACATCCTTTACTACTACTCAAAATATAAGACCTTGGGTCGGAACGACTGCCTTGCCACGAAGCTGCATGGTTGCTTGGTGGCTAGCTTCTTCTTCTTCAAAAGGCTTCTTCTTCAAAATGCGTCAAAGGTGGCACGGTCGAGGCGTGCCTACAGCTGGACTGGAATGGGGGTTTGTCTCCTGCTCCTCGCTCGGCTCTCCTTAGCGCGGGGAACCTGTTTCAACGAGGGTCAGTACATCGAAACGTACTGGTGAAGGCAAGCTATCCCAACTATACCAATCAACACGTTGTTTTAATGAAACATGCATATTTGTGGGTTTCTATCTTGCCTTAGTTCATTTTACAGCAAGACATATATATGGAATCATTGAAATAACTCGCCACCGTTCGGTGACATTTACCTGCCCGTCTGAACCACCTGCATAATACTTACCTTGCCTTCCCTGCCAAGAAGACACAAGTTAGTAGCAACAGGTTTAAATATACAAGGGGGATCACTGGCACGTTGCCATAATGGACGGGCTAGTCTCAGTACGGAGTGCCGTGCGACGCATAGATCAGGACGTCCCAAGGCATTCCGTCCTATAGCAGGCGACTATCATGAGTTCCGTCCGGATCGGATCGGTGCCGGTGCCCCAGCGACCGTCCGCAGGAACTAAGACCTTGTGCACAAGTTGTCCGTGATCAACGCAGTACACTAAGTTAGCAATCGAGGCAAATCAGGGCATATCAGGAGCATGGCAGTACAGGGCAAGATTTACTTTTGTATAGCCTATCTGTTCAGTTTATGGCATTGAAAATGAGTTCTATACATAGCACAGTTCTAAGAAGAAATATACATTCTAACTTATATTTATGCATATGATGAACATTTCCAAACGAGCAAGCATATAAGTAAGTAACCGTTCACAAGTTTCATTTGACAAGCAATATTTTCCAAGTCTATTCCCTTATTATCTTGATATCTTTTAGTTATTTACTTGGTATCGTTTGATCGGGGCAAGCACGAACACGAGATTTAGATGTGAAGACTAGCAAGTAGGGCTAGCTAATCGGGTTGGTAGCCACTCACTTTAGTGGTTGGAAGGAGGAAGGAAGGAAGTGCTTTAGGCGTCCGCTCGAGCGACGACTACAGCTGGTTCACCTGTATTGACACGAACAGCTGATCAGTACTTCTTCCTCTCTCTCCCTTATCGGAATTGAAGTGCAGTCCTAAGAACGAAAGCAATGAAATCCATCGAAACCGTTCAAGAAAACCCAAGCAAATCCGAAAACCAACTCAAGGCACGAAAGCAACAAGCGACAGCGAAAACTAGGCAACAAAGAATGCAGCGGAGAGGTCCCTCCTGACTCTGCCGCTAAGTCGATCCCGGGGGCACGGTCCACTGAATATGGGAATCGATTCCGAAGAAACAAATCCATAACGAGGACGAGTTCTTAATTCAATCTATCCCGATCGAACGATACCGTCTTGTATTTCTTAGCCGCGCTCCCCGAATAGGGAGAACGGGGCACCACATCCTACCCAACTAATTGGAAGTTTCGTCCCGAAACTTAAAGAATCGAACCTACCACTAGGAAATAATGAGGGGAACCTTTCCCTCATTTCGGATTCAAGCTCCCAAGTAGATTCTTCGACAGAGTGATTCCGCCAAAGCATGCGCACGAGAGGAACCGAACGAGTCCGAAGCAGCTTTTCTTTTCTATCCAAAATTTGCACAGGCTGTTCTACATACGTCAAGTCGGCTTGAAGGTTCAGTTGGTCCAGGTCTACCACATGGCTTGGGTCGTACACATATTTCCTAAGCTGTGAAACATGGAATATATCGTGTACGTCGGATAGGGATGGTGGTAGAGCAATCTGATACGCAACTGAGGCAACCCGCTTTAGTATTTCGAACGGGCCAACAAATCTCGGACTTAGCTTTCCTCTTGCCCCGAACCTGCTGACTCCTCGCATGGGCGAGACCTTGAGGAATACTCGGTCGCCTACTTGGAACTCTAGCGGTCTTCGATGTGTGTCTGCGTAGCTCTTTTGACGGCTTTGAGCTACCTTTAATCTATCCCGAATCAGCCGGAATTTCTGGACGGTCTGCTCCATGAGCTCAGGGCCAAGTACTTGCCGTTCCCCAACTTCGTCCCAGCAGATAGGAGATCTACACTTCCGCCCATATAACGCCTCATACGGCGCCATTTGAATGCTTGATTGATAACTATTGTTGTAAGCAAATTCAGCTAGAGGTAGATGAAGGTCCCAACTCGTCTTCAAGTCCAAGGCGCAGAGTCGCAACATGTCTTCGAGGATCTGGTTGACACGTTCGGTTTGGCCGTCGGTCTGTGGATGGTAGGCGGAGCTAAACTTCAACTTCGTCCCCATTGCTGACTGCAGGCTTCCCCAGAAACGTGATATGAATCGACCATCTCGATCGGAGACTATGGTTACTGGCACGCCATGGAGTCGAACGATTTCGTTGAGATATATCTGAGCCAGGCGGTCGGCACTCCAAGTAGACTTGATAGGCAGGAAGTGAGCTGACTTGGTGAGTCGATCGACGATAACCCAGACTGCATCATGTCCCCGTTGCGTCCTCGGCAAACCAACGATAAAATCCATCGTTATATCATCCCATTTCCACTCCGGAATAGCAAGGCTTTGTAATTCTCCGCCTGGTTTCTGGTGCTCGGCCTTTACTCGTTGACAAGCCATGCAATGCGACACAAACTGCGCCACATCCCTTTTCAAGCCGTGCCACCAAAACGTCGTACGAAGATCCCGATACATCTTTGTGCTACCCGGATGAGAAGTATAACTAGCATAGTGAGCTTCCGTGAGTATCTCTTCCCTGAGGGCCGCGTCGCTTGGAACGCACAGTCTTCCCTTCACTCGAAGCATCCCATCCGTGCTTACCGCAAAGTCGGACGCCTTCCCTGCTGAGATAAGGGCATGAATCTTTTGCAGGAACGGGTCGTCCTTCTGAGCGGTCTTTACTCGTTGTAACAAGTCGGGTTCGAGGCGCAGTTGTGATACTTGCGCCCACTTTGTGTATCTGATTTTTAAGGTAATGCCCAGTGATTCAAGATCTCGGCGCAGCCTATCATCAATAGCCAAACTTCCTGCAAACACTCGACTCAGTGCGTCAGCTACGACATTTCCTTTACCAGGCGTGTATCTGATCATGAGATCGAAGTCGCTTAGGAGTTCAAGTCATCGCCGCTGCCGAAGATTCAAATCTTTTTGAGTGTACAAATATTTCAAACTTTTGTGGTCCGTATAGATTTCACACGGCACGCCATAAAGATAGTGGCGCCACAGCTTTAATGCAAACACTACCGCGGCAAGCTCGAGGTCATGCGTTGGGTAGTTCTGCTCGTGAGGCTTTAGCTGTCTAGACGCATAGGCTATCACCTTGTCCCGTTGTATCAGGACACATCCTAGTCCCCTTCCTGATGCATCGCTATATATTTTGAAGTCATCTGGTCCGTTTGGCAAAGTGAGGACCGGGGCGGAGACGAGACGCTGCTTTAACTCCGTAAACGAAGCTTCACAGTCGTCCGTCCAAGTAAACTTCGCACCCTTCCGTGTGAGCTGCGTCAAGGGCGAAGCAATTCTAGCAAAGTTCTGTATGAACCGACGGTAGTATCCTGCCAGTCCAAGAAAGCTTCGGATGTCGCTAGCTGATTCCGGATGTTTCCACTGTGTAATGGCTTCCACCTTTTTCGGGTCAACTGAGATGCCTTGAGACGAGATAACATGGCCTAAAAAGGATATACTGTCTAGCCAAAACTCACATTTACTCAGTTTGGCGTACAACTTGTTGTCTCGAAGGGTTTGCAACACCATCCGCAGGTGTCCTGCGTGTTCGTCCCTAGTCTTCGAGTACACCAAGATGTCATCGATAAAAACCACCACAAATTTATCGATGAAAGGTCTAAATACCCGATTCATAACGTCCATGAATGCTGCAGGCGCATTCATCAGTCCGAACGGCATCACGGAAAACTCGTAATGACCGTACCGGGTTCGGAAAGCAGTTTTGGGGGTGTCCTCTGGCCTAATCTTCAGCTGGTGATAGCCCGAGCGAAGATCTATTTTTGAAAATACTGCTGCACCCTGTAGTTGATCGAACAAGTCATCAATCCGTGGCAGAGGATATTTGTTTCTGATTGTGACCTTGTTCAATTCTCTGTAGTCGATGCAGAGGCGTAGAGTTCCGTCCTTTTTCTTCACAAAGAGCACGGGAGCGCCCCAAGGAGACACGCTCGGACGGATGAACCCGCGATCAAGCAATTCCTGGAGTTGGCGCTTTAATTCATTCAGCTCTGCAGGTGCCATTCTGTACGGAGGCTTTGAAATCGGCTGTGTATTTGGAAATGTGTCGATAGTGAATTCAATCTCTCGATCGGGCGGCATGCCGGGTAGTTCGCTCGGAAACACGTCGGGGAACTCCGCCTCAACGGAATTAGGCTCGACGTCTGCGTAGTCCTGCCGCGCGTCCCGAACTGATGCTAGAAATCCCTCGCAGCCTGTGTAGAGCATTCGCCGAGCAGATTTTGCCGAAATCACCATGCAGGCCTTGGTCGCATCGTTCGCTGGACTACTGGTGTAACAGAACACGGCTTCTCCGGGCAGACGGAAAACGACTCGCTTTTCTGCACACTCAATAGTTGCTGCACATGCGCCTAGCCAGTCCATTCCCAAGATGATATCATAGTCCCTAACATCTAGAACTAAGACATCGAGCGACAGCTTCTTCTCCCCAATACAAATGTAACCACCTAGGCATACTGAACGAACAGGGATTTTTGTACCAGATGGGGTGCTAACATTTAAATCTAAGTGCAACGGAGTCATTTTTACATTGTTTTCCACGGCAAAATTTGTGGAAATAAAACTATGCGTTGCACCCGAATCAAATAGAACGCGAGCAGGTATATTATTGAAAAGTAAGGTACCTGACACGACGGTATCCGAAGCTAAAGCTTCTTCCCGTGTCATGGTGTAGACTCGGCCTTGAGCTTGATTACGCCCTGGCTGAGGCGCCGCTCGATTTGCCTGAGGAGCCGGAGTCTGTTCTGGTTGTTGCGGTGGACGACGCGGACAGCTGCTAATCTGATGGCCTGGATCGCCGCAACGAAGACAAGTCCCCAGCTTGCGGCGATAATCTTTTTCGATATGCCCTGGCTTCCTGCAAAAGTTGCAGGTCTTGCTAGTGTCTCCACGCTGTTTACCGCCGTTATTTGGACGCTTTGCAGCGTTGTTTCCTCTATCGTTGCCTTGGCGTTTGTGATTGGAAGGTTGCACAGCGCCGGCGGTAACGTGAGGATACTGCGGTTCGAGCGAGAGGGCGTGGTTTAATACTTCCCGCATCGTCTGATACTGCGGAACGGCTACGTGCCCGTGAATGCCAGGACGTAGCCCTCCTTCGAATCGTCTGGCACGACTCGCTGCATCCGGTAGATAAGCGGTAGCAAATTTGGCCAGTTTGTTGAATTCTGCCGAGTATTGCTTCACCGTCATGCTGCCCTGCCGGAGTTGGACGAAATCGTTTTCCCGTTGACGGCGTAGAGGTGGGGGTATAAACTCCTCCTCGAACGCGGCACGAAAAGTCGTCCATTCGATCGCCTCCTCTCCTTGGCCAAGTTGAAGAGATCGTCGATGCACGTCCCACCAGTCGTGCGCATTGAGGCGGAGCAGTAATTGGGCACAGGTGACGCGCTTGTCTTCCGGCACTTCCAGGAGAGAAAAATGATCTTCAAGCTCGGCGAGCCAATCTAGGGCCACGATCGGGTCCTCAGTCCCATTAAACGGCGTGTTGCAGACCTTCTTGAAGTTGCCAAAGGTGAAGGCAGTCACTTCCCTCGTCCTTGGCGCGGGCGGTAGTTCAACTTCAAGCGCTGGCTGCTCCACTGGTGTAGCTGTCGTTGCGGCAGAATGGTTGGAGGCCAGGGTCTGAACAAGCTGTTGCAGGGTATCTACCTGCTTTTGTTGGACTGAGAGCCGGGCCTCTAGGTTGCTCTCGAACTTGGCTTGGCGGGCATCATCCCTCTGTCGTTGCTCGGTTAACATTTGCACCACTTGTTGAATCGAATCTGTCTGAGACATGCCCCGTTGGCTCCGAGAGCTTCCTGATGTTCCGGAGCTGCTCTCCTGAGTCCTTGTCTCGCCTGGCGTCAGCGCTGATGGTTGCGCTTGCGTCGTTCCTTGAAAAGGAAGATAAATTACATCAGGATCATAATGTATTATGGACTTATTGCATGAACGTATCTCATTTTGGCCTTAACGAGTTCAGGAGTTCACACAGGGATTTATCGTTAAGGGAACTTTTCCAGTTTAAGAGTCAAAGGAACTTTGAAGCTGTGCTCTGATACCAACATGTCACGCCCCGATTCCGTGGAATCGATAGTCGTCCCCCGGGCGTGACCGCCGTGCGGGCCTAGGTTGCGCACCGCACAAGGCTAAGTATTTTGTTTTGCATAGCGAGCACATATTCAGAGTACGCAGATAATTGAAACACAGATTTGAACATGGAAAAGTTCTTTTTATTGATAATAAGAACATCTATTACAAACTCCTTAAACTGAGACATAAGGATTGCCTCTATGGGCTTACAAAAGTGTTGACACAAAATGAGATAGCAGTCCTGTACATTACATCCTTTACTACTACTCAAAATATAAGACCTTGGGTCGGAACGACTGCCTTGCCACGAAGCTGCATGGTTACTTGGTGGCTAGCTTCTTCTTCTTCAAAAGGCTTCTTCTTCAAAATGCGTCAAAGGTGGCACGGTCGAGGCGTGCCTACAGCTGGACTGGAATGGGGGTTTGTCTCCTGCTCCTCGCTCGGCTCTCCTTAGCGCGGGGAACCTGTTTCAACGAGGGTCAGTACATCGAAACGTACTGGTGAAGGCAAGCTATCCCAACTATACCAATCAACACGTTGTTTTAATGAAACATGCATATTTGTGGGTTTCTATCTTGCCTTAGTTCATTTTACAGCAAGACATATATATGGAATCATTGAAATAACTCGCCACCGTTCGGTGACATTTACCTGCCCGTCTGAACCACCTGCATAATACTTACCTTGCCTTCCCTGCCAAGAAGACACAAGTTAGTAGCAACAGGTTTAAATATACAAGAGGGATCACTGGCACGTTGCCATAATGGACGGGCTAGTCTCAGTACGGAGTGCCGTGCGACGCATAGATCAGGACGTCCCAAGGCATTCCGTCCTATAGCAGGCGACTATCATGAGTTCCGTCCGGATCGGATCGGTGCCGGTGCCCCAGCGACCGTCCGCAGGAACTAAGACCTTGTGCACAAGTTGTCCGTGATCAACGCAGTACACTAAGTTAGCAATCGAGGCAAATCAGGGCATATCAGGAGCATGGCAGTACAGGGCAAGATTTACTTTTGTATAGCCTATCTGTTCAGTTTATGGCATTGAAAATGAGTTCTATACATAGCACAGTTCTAAGAAGAAATATACATTCTAACTTATATTTATGCATATGATGAACATTTCCAAACGAGCAAGCATATAAGTAAGTAACCGTTCACAAGTTTCATTTGACAAGCAATATTTTCCAAGTCTATTCCCTTATTATCTTGATATCTTTTAGTTATTTACTTGGTATCGTTTGATCGGGGCAAGCACGAACACGAGATTTAGATGTGAAGACTAGCAAGTAGGGCTAGCTAATCGGGTTGGTAGCCACTCACTTTAGTGGTTGGAAGGAGGAAGGAAGTGCTTTAGGCGTCCGCTCGAGCGACGACTACAGCTGGTTCACCTGTATTGACACGAACAGCTGATCAGTACTTCTTCCTCTCTCTCCCTTATCGGAATTGAAGTGCAGTCCTAAGAACAAAAGCAATGAAATCCATCGAAACCGTTCAAGAAAACCCAAGCAAATCCGAAAACCAACTCAAGGCACGAAAGCAACAAGCGACAGCGAAAACTAGGCAACAAAGAATGCAGCGGAGAGGTCCCTCCTGACTCTGCCGCTAAGTCGATCCCGGGGGCACGGTCCACTGAATATGGGAATCGATTCCGAAGAAACAAATCCATAACGAGGACGAGTTCTTAATTCAATCTATCCCGATCGAACGATACCGTCTTGTATTTCTTAGCCGCGCTCCCCGAATAGGGGGAACGGGGCACCACAATAGTTGAGGCCGCTCTTGCACCTTGGACTTCTCTGGAGAGAACTAGATTAGTATTTCACTATTCGTACTTTTCTCTAGTTTTATTCTATTAGACATTTGACCGAATTTGTCTCCAGTAGTTACTTGGTTTGTATGAATGATTGGATCATAGTTTGTGACTTTGATAACTTTTCTGATATTATATTTGAATTTATCTCTTCTCATTCGTATCTTCCTTTAGTGTTGTGATTGAGCATTTATTGTTATTAGTTAGTCTTGTATTGATCTTGAGGTCTAGACAGCATTCTACCGCCGATGCTGTGGCGTAGGCAGGACGTGCTCACGTACTCGTACCCAAATCTCCGGATGCGAGTCGTGACAGTACATGCTCATACATGTCAAGGTTTGTCATAACTTTTACAGACCAAGAAGCAGATGAAGCTTTTGTATTTGTTGCAACAAGTAGACAAGACATCCATCTATCACTCATTGAGAATGGGAAATAAGAATTCAAAGATATATCCCTATGTTCTCAAAAGAATAACATGATAGTTTTCTGCCCACTGAGCCACAATAGTATGGGTGATGGAATAATGCATTATTATAGATGACAAACCCTCGTTTTCAACATTGAAGGTAGATAATAGCATTTAACTGTCTTATTAAAATGTTTGCGCTCATTTACATTGAATATGCTTTGCCACCAACTCCCATATTGCCATAGAATAAAATTCCGAGCCAACAAAATCCAGTGGCATGGCATAGGAAAGGGACCCAAAGCCAATAAATGAACTGGACAGGATAACAAGCAAAGCCTTTATAACAAAGTGGTTGGCAGTACTAAGTTGTATAAGAAAAGAAAATACAGCAAAGCCTTTATCCAAAAAGAAATTGGGTTGGCCGTTTGAATCCTTTTCTTCCACTCAGCTCTGTTAAGGACCATGTCCGATGTAACATTAGCAAACCTCAGTTACAGACTCAATCCAAGTTTGTTTAGGCCTACCCCTAGTTCTACCCGCTCCTATGGCTAATTTCTTATCACTCCTCCAAACTGGTGCATCTAATGGTCTACATTGCACATGTCCAAACAACATGAGCCCAGGACCTGGAAACCTGATGTCTTAAATGAGCTATGGTCAAAAGCACCGCTGGTTGGAAACTGGTTCATGATTGAGTGTTTATTTCAGCCCAAGACAAGAAACCATCCACCCTACTAAAAATTCAGGAGAAACCAATGGATTATAGAGGATTCTTAACTACATATTTTAGGCATCCCAGAAATCTAGTAAACGAATTTTGGCCTAAGAGAATCAAACCTTTTAGCAAACAGTTAGTATCAGACCTAAGATTCCAATGCAACTTCCCCAGTGTTTTGAAATATGAAGATTGCACAGATCCATGGAAAATAAAACACTGTTGCAATGAAATGATACTTAACACGATGAAATATGTTGGCTCTTGTAATAAACTTTGACAATGTGACATAGTTTGAGTGGGATAAGAGGAGTAATTAGCCAACTTGGGACAGTATGGCAATTCGGTGGGAGAATGATTCTTGCAACAACATCGGGCAAGACTAATTCATGATTTGGCTAGGCAAGGTTGTAATATATCAGCAAGACGACAAGGCAGATATAGGCATGACGAGCAGGATCGACTAAATGCCTTTAATGCTTCTCCTTGACCATGAAGTTTTTGACAGTGTGCATTCTCAGAGAAGGAGCAAGACGTCAAACTGAACAAAGCTCATATAATGAAGCTCGTCCCAGACGTCGTCCTTGACTGCAATTGATTATAATTATAGCAAATTAAGACTCACTGGGAGATTTGAAAGTGTTAGTTGGTATTCCTGTTTTCTTCCTTTTATTAATTATTATTGGAGTAATATCCCTATTCATTTGGACTTCTGGTAATTATCATAAATGGAATATAGGAGGATTTGTTTAAACAGTTTTAGCCTGAAAAAGAATAAGGGCTATTTACACTAACCCCCCCCTATGTTTTATGTTTATTACACGGACCTCCCTTATTTTGAAAATAATTACACGAACATCCCCTATGCTTTATGTTTTAAAGGTGGTTAGCGTAATAAGTAATAACCCTTTACATAAAACATAAAACATAAAACATAAAACATATGGGAGGTCCGTATAATAAACATAAAACTAAGGGACGTCCATGTAATTATTTTCAAAATAAGGGAGGTCCGTGTAATAAACATAAAACATAGGGGAGGTTCCTGTAAATAAACCAAAAAAGAAACATGAAAATTCATCCATTTCGGCAGATGCGCAAGAGTCATAGGTCTACGCTTATAACCTGAGCTTAGTAACGTCCCATGTCAACTTTCTAAAAGAATTAAATAAATAAAAACAATCATATCTATTTGTGATTACAATCAGCATGACAGTTTCACATTCCTGAAGAACATTTTCTAATTAAGAAACAGATCTTCCTAGATTTACAAGATAAACATTGATCCTTCACCATGAGAGAAGTTAAACTCAGATGGGGACTTAGGTAACCTTACTAGCATGTCAAAATACACAATTCGATCTAGGTCTGACAAAATCTATTAGACACATGAATAAGCGAACACACAAGTCATGTTTCCAATGGAATTATAAATATCTTGTAGTTGCTTAGTTAAGCTGCAAAAAAGTTAAAAAAGCTGTCCATCCGTAAATATTAAGCATCATCTTTTGTCAAGTAGTTATATATGGAAACTAATTGACCAAACATATTGACACAAAAAAGATTACAGAAAAGAGAAATAAATTCAGATAAATAACTATGATAATAATCACTATTGATTAACAGAATGGCCGATATATTATGTTATATGTCCAATTCAAATTAATAAATGAAAGTTTCACCGCTAAGTAGCAAAGTTAACAAATATGATAAAAAGCAGAGAGTGAATGTGACATAAAACCAGAGAGAGAGAGAGAGAGAGAGAGATCAGACCTGAATATGTTTCTCTGGAAGAATCTTTTTTCTGGCATCGAGACATCTGAAAGCAATGTTCACCATCTTTAGTTAGCCACGACAGATGATACCAAGTATACAGGAATTGGTAATAGCCATAGGACAAGTAAACCTTTCCAAGAGATCCTTTGCTTCTGTTAAGTTCCCAAGTGGCTGGAGGGTCAAGGCCAGCCCTTCAGCAGCGATTACAGTATCTAATGAACCCCATCCCTAAGAAACATCTTCACCAGTTAATAAAAGAAAGAGCACTCGTGAGATATGAAATGAATGGAACTAAGGCCAACGGACATATAATAATGAATATCAAGAAAAAAGACAAAAAAAAAAACATAACTAGCTAACTATAACATATCTTTATCCTTTAAAGACCAACATGAATAAATCAATTAAAATAATAAATTTAGATTGATCAAGAGGGTAAATTCTTACTTATTAATTACCTTGGCATGCAAAACTCCATTCAACATTTTAGACTTCACACCATCATAAATGGGAACTGGCAAACAGCATGCATGTGTTGTTTATAGTTATAAGTTTAGTTTCTACTGATTTTACATATTAAAACATGCATTATGTTTAAGGTATTTGTAGTTGCGGTCGCACAAGAATTTTTGGAAGTCAAAATTCAGTTATCACATGTTAGGATTTCGGATGGGATTCAAACTGGTAAGCTTTAGTCAGCCAGTGTAAATGGACTTTTAGTTGGAAAGAGAACAGGTCACTACATGCTTATAACATATTAGGTTTTTCCATCAAAATAGACGACCCTGTTTGAGTTGACTTTTGAGGATCTCCCAGAAATCGTATCCCTTAATGCTATATACTCATAAACCTATGCATTGTGCTACAGTAAACCCAAATATCCCACAGACTACCCAATTTCCAAACCAATGCTCAAATCTTCTCTCGTGTTTCCTGATATCTTCTCTTGAAGCATAATCATTTCAAACCACCATGTCGTGGCCACATACTTCTAGTGGACTTCCATTGTTTGTTGTGTGTGGTCTATGAGAAGTGCCATCTTTTGTTATCCTAACATTATGGTAGTCACGTTGCACTAGCTTGCCCTTTTTTACTACGGAGCATGTTATGAGGCCCTTAATGGTGACACATCAGATTAAATGAATAAAATAAGTCTTTTTTGAAAATTTCATTTGGATAAACAAGACGCAAGAGATTCACAGATGGCATATCTGCAGTGTTGCAGGATTTCATAAACTATTGTGTCATGAGGGTAGGATCTTTTGACTAAACAGTTAGCCCCAAATATCTTGATCTGAATGTATCATGTTCATGGATCAACATTTTTCCAACTTTGTCCATTACAAATTTGATAGCAAAGTTCAGATAATAGAAGTGTGAAGTGTGAAAGTAGAGGGTTACAAATTGACTTATGGAAACTGAATGTACGGTGGACCAACTACCAAGTGTTGTACATTACAAGATAAGTTTCAAACATCACGGACAAGACGGCCAATAAAGATGAAATGGATGATGCAGTGGTGATAGTGAGAGATGAAGAAGTAGAGAATAAAGTTTCAATTTGACATTATTGAGCCTTCTGTTTATTCTTCTTGTTGCTCTTTCTTCTACATTTATACTAATTTTCTTTTCTTCCTTTTTTCCTTCTACTACTTTTAGATTTTCTTCTTGTTCTTCTAATATTCCTCCTCTTCAGTCTCCTGTATCCCTTTGGACAACTGAGCCACCACTGAGCACACCACCAATGCAGTCTTATTGAATGATGCTACACCAAACACGCCGTTGAACTTACTGCTACAAAATACCTGCCGGTGACTCCACCCACAAGATGGAGCTCCTCTTCCCCAAGTTCATTCTACGTGACAAATAATCAACTTCACCTTCATCACCCACTTGCCAGATCAAAGAAAGAATGGTGGGTTGTTGGTCTCCTGGGTGTGGTATTTTGATAGTAAATATATTTAATGTGTGAACCGGTCAGATCAGGTTGTCCTGTTATTTCTCAGCCAGGTTCGGTCGTGCATTAAAAGGTCAAACCGAACCTGACTTAGTGTGAACCCAAACCAATCGTCTCCCCTACTCTAAACTGAGAAAAGATCTGAGAAAGTCAAATTTTATAATTACTTGTCAAGCTGACATCAAGCGGTCTCAATAGTTGCCAAAATTTGACCAAGGGATTTAATTATGGATGAAAATGGGGATTGCTAACCTGGAAGACCAGTTGGCAGGTGGAAGTATACTAATTGGTTGTGATATAAGCTCATGCAACCAAGGAGCAAGGTATGAACATAAGTTAATTATCCATTTACTAGATACTATATTGAACCAAAATCTTAACTTTATACGCCTTTATTGACTTGCAAATTGCAAAAGAATTTTAAAAGACTAATGAATACACAAACCTTTGAAAGTTCCAAGGTATGTAACATCTTTCTTTGCACATTTTCTGCTTCAAGTAGCTGATTAGAACTTAGCAACATCTGCAAGAAAGTATTGATGAAATCGATTTTAAATCATCTTCTACATTAATGTCTATGCTTGTTAACTAAACATTACATTGTAATATAACTGGTGAGATATTCCTATACCTTAACACCCCGGATACAGCCAAATTGCAGGATAAATATTATTAATTTAAAGAGAACGATATTCGACAATGTCAATATTTAAAACTTCATCCCATTTCTCTACAAACTTAAGTCATGACATATCAGAAAGCCAAAATAAGACGTTATATGAGACCCTTGGGACAGTTTCCATTACTAAAACATGTGCAGTAGAGTAGTATGCTCTCATCTTATTTAAAGGAAGAAAAAAATGCCTATGTCATGACATTTCAAAGAAAAAGATGTTCGAAGATAAGCTCATGGATTTAGTAGATGATGATCACAGATCCTGAACCAACTAGGCGAACCAAATTATTTGGTATGTGTCAGGATGGGTAAATCAAGCTCAGTGGAAAGCATGATACCAAAAAAACCTAGTTATTTCAAAATATCAACAATAATATCAAGAAGGCTTAAATAGGGTCTCGAGATCTCTATCCCTAATCCATGAGATTCAACTAGGACACTCAAACCTTAATCTCTCCACTTCGTATGATAAAGAGTCTCTAATCATTATAGACTAAGGCCCTCAATTGTTCTTAAGGAGAAAAATCAGAGCGGAAAATTTAGATTGAATATTTTCTAGTTTTCCTTAGGCCTAAAGGAACTTGGATTGAGGGTGTAATGAAGGGTATGGTTTTTGTTAATGTTACAGAGGACACGACCCTTAACAAAGTTGAGTGGAAAAGAAGAATTCAAATAGCACAACCGAATTTTTTTGGGATACAGGTTCTGTTATCTCTGTTTAATGTTTTTGTTCTTTTTTTTTAGTCTTCTTGCTTCACTTATAATATTGATAAGATATCATTTATCTTCTAGATAAGATCCTAACTTGTCTCAAACAATTTTATCTTATCACATCTTATGGCAATCTTGTCAATCTTATCATATCATTAAACTAAATATTTTAGATACAGCAGTGTCCAACATCAAATGTGACCAAGATATCTATCTAAATGTTTCGGCAATGATAATTGTTTAGTTCAAATATAATTTAACTTTGAATTTAACTTTATTTAATAAGAAATAATATTTCAAAATGCAAATTATCCAACATAGTCAATCAAGCTGAAATGATTGCACATCAAATTCAACCACGAGCCATATAATTTACTTTTGTGGATAGGTTGTATTTGAGTCAACGTTGTAACTCTCATACCGTTGCCCAATCATGAATTTTGATGATGGGCTAATTCAATCAATACTTGATAATATATGTTGTGAAGTTTGCACATCACATTGTATCACAATTCATGGTATCAAGGGAAGCTACAAAGGAGAAGAAACAAAATGCAATACCAAGCAGCATTGTAGATGTCGGCCGATATGTCAGCCGACATAGCCATTTTGGGAGGGAATACGCCGGGAAAATATTTTACAAAAAAATGTCCGTTGGGCACCTAATCGTTATGTCATAATAGATCCAAACACTTGCCCCGGATCAACATCAATATCATAATTGCTCTAGTGAATAACTAACATATATCAGACCAAAATGTCCTTTATGTCATTTTGTAAAAAACTAGTCAATATTTCGGAATTTTTATCACATTTTGGCCGATATGTTATTTATAGAAGTCGGCCGACATTTGAAGAATAGTTTTTTTTTTGTGATATGGGTCTCATTTGATTTTCAAAATGGGTTAAACACGTAAGAAATAACTAACCCCCTAAGAAACCCAGCCCTAACCTCTCTATCTCATCTCTCGATCTGTAATTTGTTGTTGTTGCTGCCTCTCTTTCCTCTCTCGATTTGTTGGTGTTGCTCGAACATTGGTCAGCAAGGTTCCACTCCAGCCACTCCAATTAAGTATACCTCAAATTAAAATTACTTAATCTTAAATTATTCGATATTTGTATTAGAAATTAGATGGCGGCAGGACATTTACGTTATATAATATATAAAATATTACAGATTTATGGATATTCGACATTTTAAAATGTCCCCGACATCCGACACCTGACATTAAAATCAATCTGACATGACCCTGACATACGACATCTACAACCTTGATAACAAATAAAGCTTCCCAAGTTAAATATACAAGAAGCTTCATTGAAGCATGAAGAAGTTACTTCAAGCAGCGAAAGGCAGCCCAATAGCTTCATCACTGCAAGACCATCACTGCAAGACGTCAAATGTTATGTATGTTCACTCTTTTCTCTTGGTGAGAATATATGTAAGGTGGTAGAATGTGATGGCACGCATTAGGTTAAAATGAGTTAACAAGATGAACATTCAACATAATAGCCAAATAACCTATGAGCAAGAAAACATAATATTTTAAATATGAGCCTATAGTTCAAATAAGTACTATTGATATTCAGTAAAAAAAATTACGTTGACGAAGGGTTCAATAATTCAATTCTAGGATTATCCTCCACTGGTTATGCACATACTCTATTACCGTAGTGCACATGTCATCTGACCCAAAGCACTAGAATTGCATCTTGTCAAATTAAGCATGCATTTGACCTGGTCCAGCCTACCACCTAGTACTAATTAAGTCATATATTGAGCTACATTTCAAGGAAATTCCTGATTCTTTAGAAACTAGACTTCTAAGGCACTATTAAAATAGTCCCAAACTCTCAAAATATCAAAATTATCAAGGTAAAATTTTCATTGCACAACAGGATGTCTGCAGGTCACACTGTTTTAGTCAAGCATATGCCTACTCTATCAGCTATAACTCGAGGAAAAGACCTTATCTTGACTTGATTCAAGTTTTGTGAGAACATAAACTTCCGGGGCTTCATTTCATGGCTCATGCATTCACATTTTACCAAATTATAATCATATGAAGGTCAAACTTGCATCACAAAACTTTACTAGTGTACAAATTTTAGTATGTTGAGTTTGTACTTTGTAGGTCATCCAGAAGATTGCTGGATCATTAGGAAATCATCTGAAAATAACAGAGTTCAAGACGATTGGCAGATGGTCCATTGGATCATCCACAAGACAAGCCTTCATATGAGAAGGCAGAAACTAGCCATTTTGGCTTTTATTGTCCCTCTGGGACCCAAACACCTGTTTACCAAGTCGAAAGATCCTAGACTCATTTCTTCACATAAATTAGGCGCTTAAGAAAGGGATCCCTTCTGTCTGGTACGAGTATTTCTTGAAATCATGCTGAAACAAGTGTTCCTTTTTCTCCTATATTATACATTATTAGACCATTGGTCTCCTCTGGAGGAGTTGAGCAAGTCACTTCCCTTTGTCACTTAGTGGAGGAGAGTTTCACGGATAGAGAAACCCTAGTGAACCTACCATTATTGTTATTAACCTCAAAGAAAGGAACCAATGAACAGGACTAATCTATTAGCACAGACCGAAATTATGTCAGGATTTAAGGACTTAATTAGCAAATCTTACATAAATGAAATTAATTTATAAGATACATACTTAAGACAAGGGAAAACGAAAAGTTCAACTCCAGATAGCATGCCAGCTTGGAATAATGACATACAAACTTAATAATAGCCAACTCTCCTACAACTGTTTCCAAAAAAAATAGCTTTTCAATGGATTCTAGTTTTCTGGAAGGTTGTCTTATGGCCTAGCAACCTCGGACATGTTAATAATATCATTTATTGAAAAACATTTAGCTGTATTATATCATAGAAAAATATAAACAAACGGTATAGATGGTACATTCACTTGAAGCGTCTTCATAGTCTCAAGGAGCATCCTCATTTTACAATGATATCTATCCACTTGAAGCATCTTCATAGATAACCATGTAGAATGATTTAAAGTTACCTCAAGTTTTGTTTTAGACTTCAGTGTGTCATTAAAAGTAATTATACTTCAACCATGTTTGCAGTTTGATACTATCTTATCAACCAAACTTGAAAAGTTTATGAATCTTTCAGAATTCATTTGTGTCGATTAGCTCTTAAAGTATGCATTTTTTGAAGATTTAGGGTGTAAAGTTGTTCGAAAACACACAAGACTTGAGTATTCCGTTTCTTGTTTCTGCGGTGCAGCATCCTGGTTTGCGTTTCTCAGCTTTACAAAAACTCATGCTACTTGGGTAAGTTTAGTTCTTTCGAAGAAGATGTTGATTTAAAGGGACCAAATAAGAACTTGATTGGCTTCGCTAGAATGTTAGTCACGTTTTCATACTTCGTTTAAAGAGCTAATGCGATATTAGCACATCATAGTGATAGTATGTCTTCAAATTACAAGGACTACATAGACTGAACGGATTTAATGTTTCTAGAAGAGGAACCAGAATCAATGAAACTAAGCATGTTTCTCCATTAAATTTGAAGTTCCATAATTTTCTACTCCTCTATCCAAAGAGGGTACAGATGGTCAAAAACTTCACATCCAGTATAAAGTATTTCACCATATATACAGGTAAAAAAATTCTGTATTACGTTAGCGAAGCCGTTGAACTATAAACCAAAAGTCAGGAAAAAGGAAGTGAGACAAGTATACTGCTATAATGTATAGAAGAATGGCAGGAATTAAAGAATGCTTGTAACTAAACTCACAATACAGCCAATGTTGCATGGGGAATCACACTTAATTGATGTACCGGTAATTTATAACAATGATTATACCATAAATTTCAACATAGCCTGAAAATAAGTAGGTAATCGCACACAAATGTACAAATGTTGATTTATTCAAATAATTTAATGTTTACTATCATGATTTATGTAGAAGTATGTAAATATTGTTTTCATATCATTTAAAGGGTGAACACATATGAGGAAATCGAAGCAAGAGCAAGATAACCATGAATTACCTGAGAAAAGTACCTCATCCTCCGAATACAAGTTGTTGTTTCCCCTAGGCCATTTTCCTAGAATATTGTCGAATGATGAACATCAGAACTTACATAATCTAACTAATCAAGGCATGTCAATGATCATATAAACTGGAAATGCTCTGAAGAACCTCTAGAATCCTAATAGATTCTCGAATAAGAGTCACTGCATCCTTTTCCTTCCCCTGTAGGTGCAGCACCTGAAAGAAATCAACTTGTAAGTTCCCAATAGTATGAATAATAGCATATTCGTGGATCCAGATAACAAAAAGATCTGCCAAACAAAAGGAAGACGGAAATATTTTAACTAGCTTGCAGCTATAGCAAAACTTACTTTCACTAGAACAGATCAGATGATGGGAACGGGTTCCATCCCCATGATGAATAAACATGGATTTGATCCATGGAAATCGGTCACCCATGGTTGGGTTCGGCCAAGTACTTAAACCATTTTTCTGGCTGCAGTTTTTGTGACAAGATTCAGTTTTGAGAGGCTATTTCGAAGCTGTTGCAATCATTATTTGGCTCGATCTTCAATACAAAAGTTGTTGAGAAAAGTTTTCTCTTTCATCCAGACTTTGAAACAGGTCATTTGGAGGTGTATTGAAGAAGTTATGACCATCTAAAGTAACATATCTATTCATATTCTGCATGCATTCAGCTTGCATGTAACATTGATAATAGATGAACGAATCTTGGGAGAATGAACGAATCTTCCCTTTGGACTTCTCTATGCAACGAATATGATGTACCCAAGAGGCATATCCTCCCTATAAATAGAGGGGAGATGGTGAAGGTTGAACACAACAAGTAACAAGAAGAACAATACACAACTTGTAATCCTCACACTTGTAATCCATCTCAAGTGAGTTTGTGAGAGAAAGTGATCCTCAAGTTAAGTTGTACCAACTTGAGAGAAGGCCCTTGTAATCTTTCATTTGATTATAGTGAAGACGGTGAAGAAGGGGCGGGCGGAGGACGTAGGCTCAAATTGAGCTGAACCTCAGTAAATCTTGTGTGTGTTTTCTCTTAACTTCTCTTCTCTTCTCTTCCATTTTATTTTATCTCATCACAAAGACGAAAAATGTCTTGTTTTCCCAACAATGGTATCAAAGCACAGGTTGCTAATCTTCTTGTGTTGAGATGGAGACTCCCATTGTTGGCATTCAGATGATCAGCTTGAATGGCCGCAACTGGATGATATGGAAGGCGAAGATGACGGACCTTCTCGATTGCAAGGACCTCTATGCAACGGTTAAAGGAGAATCTTCCAAGCCGGATTCCATGACGGTGAAAGAATGGAAGAAGCTCGACCGAAAGACCATCGGCACCATTCGACAATGGGTGGATGACACCTTATTTCATCATGTGTCGAATAAGACTTCGGCGAACAGCTTGTGGAAGAAACTTGATCTCTACGAGAGGAAGACCGCCGGCAACAAAGCTTTCTTGATTCGGAAGCTTGTCAATCTCAAGTTCAAGGAAGATGATTCCATATCTGAACATCTGAATGAAATTCAAAGTATTGTTAATCAGCTTGCAGCTATGAAGATGGTGTTGGACAACGAGCTTCAAGCCCTTCTTCTGCTTAGCTCGTTACCGGATAGTTGGGAGACTCTGGTGGTCTCTTAGCAACTCTGCACCTGACGGAGTTGTATCCATGAACCAAGTTACAAGCAGCCTCTTGAATGAAGAAATTCGAAGAAAGTCATCTGGATCCTCCCATTCTCATGCCCTTGTCACCGAGAATAGGGGGAGGAGCAAAAGCCGACAGCCTCATAACCGAGACAAGTTGAGAAAAAAATCAAAGGCTAGGAAGGACATTAGTTGCTATCACTGTGGAAATAGTGGACACATAAAACGGGAATGCTGTAAGCTCAAACGAGAACAAAAGGAAGGAAGAACCAATGAGAATCAAGAAAAGAATGAAAGTGCAGCAGTTGTCACTGACAATAAAATCGTGCTTTTCTCGGCATATAAAGAAGACTGTGCAAATCTCACTTGCCAAGACTCAGAATGGGTGATTGATTCTGATGCCTCCTACCATGCTACTCCCCGGAAGGACTACTTCATTTCACTTCGCTTCGTGAAGGTAACCTTGGAATGGTAAAAATGGGTAACAAAAACTGTTCTCAAATTCTTGGCATTGAAAATATTTGTTTTACCACTAACCTTGGAACAAAGATGGTTCTAAAAAAAGTTAGATTGTATCCGATCTTCGTCTCAATCTTCTCTCCACCGGCAAGCTTGATGAAGAAGGATACACAAGTAGCTTTGGTAAAGGATGCTGGAAGCTTACCAAAGGATCACTTGTACGGGCGGGAGGAAAAAAGTATTGCACTCTCTATAAGACTCAGTTCCACTTAGAGAATGGTGAACTTGGAACAGTGAAAGGTATCTTTATGGATTTGTGGCACAAGCGGCTTGGCCACATGAGCGAGAAAGGACTACAAACTCTCGCAAGGCGACAACTACTTCCATCCATACAAGGTACAACACTATCCCACTGTGATCATTGCTTAATGGAAAACAACACCGGGTAGCTTTTGTTAAAAATTATAACAAAAAAGAAACCAGCATATTGGACTTAGTCTATTCGGATGTGTGCGGACCCATAAATGTAAAAACCTTTAGTGGTGCCTCATACTTTGTGACCTTCATAGATGATGCATTGAGAAAAGTGTGGGTGTACGTCATAAAAGCCAAAGATTAAGTATTTGAAGTTTTCAAAGACTTCCATACCAAAGTAGAAAGAGAAACCGAAAAGCTCTTGAAGTGTATTCACACGGATAATGGTGGTGAGTATACTTCAAGGATGTTTGAAGATTATTGTTCTAAATATGGTATTAGACACCAAAAGACTGTCCCACACACACCACAACATAATGGGATTGCAGAAAGAATGAACCGCACAATTGTGGAAAGGATAAGAAGTATGATATCCTTAGCAAAATTACCAAAAATATTTTGGGGAGAGGCAGTGCGAACAGCTTGCTACTTGATAAACTTGTCCCCCTCAGTTCCTTTGGATGGAGATATTCCTGAAAGGATTTGGAGTGGAAAGGATATTTCCTATTCCCACTTGCGTGTATTCGGGTGCAAGGCATTTGTGTATGTACCTAAGGAGAAAAAAACAAAACTTGATAACAAAGTCATTCCATGCATCTTCTTAAGATATGTAAATGATGAATTTGGATATAGATTGTGAGATCCTATAAACAAGAAAATTGTAAGGAGCAGGGATGTATTTTGTGAAGATAAAACACTTGCTGATTTTGAAAAAGAAGAAGAGCCACAAAATACTCACATTGTCCCTGATCCAATCTCCACACCTATTGTTATTCCTTCTCTTATGCCAGAAAATAATGATTTTCAAGATGTACAGGAAGAAGAAATTTCAGGTTTTCCAGGTTCTGGTCAGGGGGAGCATGAACATGCAGAACCGCCGAATATGGATCAGCCACCAGCACCTCAGTTGAGACGGTCGGAGAGAGAACGACAACCCTCAACTAGATATCCTGCTTCAGAATATACTATGGTGACAGATGCAGGTGAACCAGAAAATTTTTATGAAGCACAAGTCAATGAAAATCATGCCAAGTGGAAGAAAGCTATGCAAGAGGAGATGGATTCTTTGCATAAGAACCACACTTATGACTTGGTGGAGCTACCGAAGAACAGAAAAGCCTTGAAGAACAAATAGGTGTTCAAAATCAAGAATGAAGGAAATTGCCAAGTCAAGTACAAAGCTCGCCTCGTGGTGAAAGGTTTCAGTCAGAAGCAAGGTATTGACTATGAAGAAATATTTTCTCCTGTTGTGAAGATGTCTTCTATTCGCGTTATTCTTGGTCTTGTTTCTTCCCAAGATCTTGAAGTTGAGCAGTTAGATGTGAAGACTGCATTTCTCCATGGTGATTTGGCGGAAGAAATCTATATGGAGCAGCCAGAGGGTTTCAAGGTAAAGGACAAGGAACACTTGGTTTGCAAATTGAAGAAAAGCTTGTACGGGCTCAAGCAGGCACCGCGGCAGTGGTATAAAAGGTTTGATTCTTTTATGCTTGACCATGGGTACAAAAGAACATCTGCAGATCATTGTGTTTATGTCCAGAAGTTCTCTGATGATGATTTCATTACTCTCTCTATATGTTGATGATATGCTTGTTGTTGGAAAAGATATATCCAAGATTGACAGGTTGAAGAAAGAGTTAAGCAAGTCCTTTGATATGAAGGACTTAGGAGTAGCACAACATATATTGGGAATGAAGATCTCTCGGGACAGAAGTGCGAGAAAGTTGTGACTATCACAAGAGAGATACATTGAACGTGTTCTGGAGAGATTCAATATGGTGAACTCTAAGCCAGTCAGCACACCGCTAGCAGCTCATTTTAAGCTAAGTGCACAACAAAGCCCTTCAAGTGAGAAGGAGAAGGAGAAGGAGGAGATGATGAGCATTTGCCTCGGTCGTCGGAAGTTTGATGTACTCAATGGTTTGTACAAGACCCGACATAGCACATGCAGTTGGAGTGGTAAGTCGTTTTCTTGCCAATCCTGGTAAAGCACATTGGGAAGCAGTAAAGTGGATCCTAAGATATCTTAGAGAAACCTCTAAATATTCTTTATGTTTTGGAGATGACAAACCTATCTTGGAAGGTTACACTGATTCTGACATGGCAGGTGACTTGGATAAGAGAAAGTCCACATCAGGATACTTGTTTACCTTTGCAGGGGGAGCCGTATTATGGCAATCAAAGCTGCAAAAGTGTATCGCTCTATCCACCACAGAAGCTGAATATATTGCTCCTACATAAGCCAGCAAAGAGCTCTTATGGATGAAGAATTTCCTAAAGGAGTTATCTCTCAAGCAAGAGAAGTACACTCTATACTGTGACAGTCAGAGCGCCATTAACTTGAGTAAAAATGCTACCTATCACTCAAGGATAAAGCACATCGATGTACGTCATCACTGGATCCGAGATGCTTTGGAGAATCGCTTGATGCATATTAAGAAGATTGATACAAGACAAAATTCGTCTGACATGATGATGAAGCCTCTACCAAAAGAGAAGCATAACTTCTGTCGTAGGAAGGCAGGTATGACTACTGTTTGAGAACTTTCTCCTCATGAGGATGGAGGGGGAGATTGATAGGAACGGGGTCCATCCCCATGATGAATAAACATGGATTTGATCCATGGAAATCGGTCACCCATGGTTGGATTCGGCCAAGTACTTAACCATTTTTCTGGGTGCAGTTTCTGTGACAAGATTCAGTTTTGGGAGGCTATTTCGAAGTTGTTGCAATCATTATTTGGCTCGGTTTTCAATACAAAAGTTGTTGAGAAAAGTTTTCTCATTTATCCAGGCTTTGAACCAGGTCATTTGGAGGCGTATTGAAGAAGTTATGACCATCTAAAGTAGCCAATCTATTCATATTCTGTATGCATTCAGCTTGCATGTAACATTGATGATAGATGAACGAATCTTGGGAGAAGGAACCAATCTTCCCTTTGGACTTCTCCATGCAACGAATGTGATGTACCCAAGAGACATATCCTCCCTATAAATAGAGGGGAGATGGTGAAGGTTGAACACAACAAGTAACAAGAAGAAGTGAAGAACAATACACAACTTGTAATCCACCTCAAGTGAGTTTGTGAGAGAAAGTGATCCTCAAGTTAAGTTGTACCAACTTGAGAGAAGGCCCTTGTAATCTTTCATTTGATTATAGTGAAAACGGTGAAGGGGCGGGCAGAGGACGTAGGCTCAAATTGAACTGAACCTCGGTAAATCTTGTGTGTGTTTTCTCTTAACTTCTCTTCTCTTCCATTTTATTTTATCCCATCACAAAGACGGAAAATGTCTTGTTTTCCCCAACATCAGAAATGTTGTCACGTCCACTCAATCATACCGATAGTTCGGACAAGCTTGATAATAAAGATGATAACAAAATAGCTAAAAGGAGACTTGATGGTTTTTTATTCTATGGATGAAACTCTGTAAAAGATGAAATTCTAAATGTTTTGTCAACATAATCAAACCCTTGATAAATAAATGAATCTGGCATTAATACGAGAAGACTAATGAATCTGACACTACACAAAAAATAGTTTGGCAAATATGTTGCACCCGGTAGTTTGTAAGATTAATGAAACAAGTTTCGCATGATATACGCAATTAAAGTTGCAACTTAGATTCAGCGAATTCTACGTCCATGAGAGCTAGCACCAAATAGAAGTGTTTGATGGTTGCCTATAATTAAATAAAGCAACAAAAACAAAACAGTCAATATGTCCAATTATAATAGCCCATAGCCTCAAAAATCGTATAACATAGTGTTGTGAGTACTAAACAGTCCAATTAAATATGGTACTCATAACTAACAGCGGAAAACCTAAATGCGACTACGAAATAAAATCACTATGCACAGAAGTATGTCATAGGATATCCTACTTACTTCCAGAAAATTAGATAACAAACAATAATGGATACAATGCATGAAGAGTTCTTATGCACCGTATAACTGTAATACTAATACCATCCAAGTCTTCTCCCATCAAAATGGGATCAGTTGTGGAGCACAATGCTACATAAAAGAATCGTAGAAGTTTTTAAGACCAGTTGTCAGATTGACATCAACGCTCTATGCCGGTGCCAAATTCCTAGTGTGCAGCTAGAGGTGACCTACCATGTGATACAACTTAAAAAGATAAAAGATTCACCGGCTATAGTTTTAGACGATATGTAATCATTGTCAAAATTGGTTAAACAAACGTGAAACAATTGTGCCATGTTGGAAATCTCTCCTACAGACCTACAGAACTGCTCAAATAATATGATGCTGTGAAATATGGTATATAAATCTTTGAACCATGACTGAAACCTTAAGCATGAGTTACACTGAGACTATCTCAAGATAGACCACCTAAGTAAACAAAAAAATTCTTGGAGATCGACTACAGATGGCAATGAAATTAAGAACTTACCGTTCCGAGATGATACATTGTATTCGCATAGTCCGGGTGGCCATGTCCTAGAACACGTCCCTCTATCTACAGAAAGAGATGTTTTGCAATAGCATTAAAAAAAATCGAATTTTGAAAAGTTAGGAAATAAATAAATAACGTAATTGAGGAAAGAAACCACCATATTAGAAGGAACTAGGGAAAAGGCATACATATATGCAGTACCTTCAAAGCCCTCTGCCAAAAGAAACACATTTTAACAACAAAACAGGCAGTCAGGAAAGTTTTTGAGAATAAAAAGATAAAAAGGCGCCTAAGATGATTAAGAATGTATCATCAGGATGCACAAATTGAATTGAGAATGTAAAAATCATAAAGGTATACTGCAGTAGAAAGAGAGGACTTGGCCCATAATAAGCTCAAGCTAGGAAAATATTGCATCTCATTGATCTCAAAGCAATAGACTGAATACAACTTTCAAAAGAAATAACAACAAATAATCCTTCAAGAAAATTTCCAATATGTGGGTGAAGAGCAAGTTGGAAGTGGTTATGTTAAACCATACGAACAACAATCTTAAACATGATGGCAGTAGCACAGCTGATATCCTGGAAACATTAACATTAAGCCAGCACTGACAGTCAATCAACATCTCATGCAAGAACAAAATTGTATCCAAAAATTCGTCTATGTGCACTTTCTAGGAAAGCAATTGCGACACCAGCTGCTATCAGGAGCCTGGATGGAGGCAACCCAGTAGTTGATAATTTGGTCTTTGGCAACCCCCTAGGTGGACATGATTGCTCTAATGGCCTATGCAGGGACGTCTAAGGGATAACAATGCTAACCTACATAGACGAGAAAAAAACTGTTCCTTAAAGGTAAACTTAGAATGGTCGGCACATCTGTAATAGATTGAATCTTTATAAAAAGACATGCCATCGCACGAGGGTTTTACTCATCACTTCTCCCAACCAATTACTTCCTCCAGTTTTTTTGTTGAAGGGGAAATACTTATGGTCTCTAGTGAAAGGTAGCAGTAGAAACTTACTAGTTTTCCTTAAAAGGCATCTTTGTTTGAGTATAATAATCTATGTTGCACGAATACAGACATGGATGCGGATAAGGACACGATACGGGATATGGAAATTTTTCGATAGGTGCAATATATTAACCTGTGTTGGATGAATACGGATACGGAGACCATTTTGTCGTGTCCATGCAGTACAATAATAATATATGGTCAAGGTTTAAAAACTCAACATCAGCATTAGTCCCTCTCTGTGAGTATAAGAATTGACAGCTTGACAGTTTGGGATCACAGTTTCAGGTTTCAACACTTTGGAATAAAATTGAAAAAATAAAGCATGTTATTGCAATATAAGAATGTAAAGCTCAATCAAATTTCATGATTATCTAGTGTAAATTGCACGAAGCTGCGTAAGATTTCACATGCCATGTGACCTTCTTTAAACCATTAAATCAAACACGTGATAAATCTCTATGGGATCAGCCCAAGTAGCATCGGCCCGGCAAATCAGGTCTGTTGTTTTAAGGACAATAATGTGGGATACATGAGCAAATTTGCTGAGATCCAGATTGTTATGGCAGCTCGTGATCCTCCAGTAGTGCTGGTTTTTCTTGAACTGGCTAGCATCACAGGCACTGTCAAGAGAAAATTACCTGCTGATGCCAACGATGTTCATGTAAATACTGGCGAAAGAAAATACAGAAACAGAGAGGAGGTAGGTTAGGTGCGAAGGACGGCAGAGACGATGACAGTAGAGGATTGAGGTTACAGTTTAGGATAAAAGCTGAAGGAGATTTAAAAAAATTGTAATTTAGAAAAACATGTAACTAAATTATGGGAAGTTTCCTGCAATTTACCCAATTATGTATATAGCTAGGTGTTGGTTTCAGTAGATAATAGCATGAAACCTATTGGTTTCTTTAAATTAATAGGCAACTTACCATGTCTAGGATTGAAGAAGTGATGAATTTGAATCCTATCCAGTATATGTTTCGTTCAATCTGGACAAATTTTTGGCTAATGTCGGAAAGTTTTGGCCAGTTTTGGCTAATTTCGGGTAGTTTCAGAAAGTTCCATCCAATATGACCTAATTTTGTCCAGTTTCAGGTAGAAACAGAAGAAGAAAAGTTAGTTGAAGTATACATCATAGATCGTACCATGCGAGTAACTAAAACTCATCGAACAAAAGAGTACAAAAAAGTGCTAGAGCATTGACATGTATTGATACCTCATATGACATTTGAGCCTTATCAAGTTTCCTCTGTGCAAGATAAAATTGACCAAGGTTGTGCAAAGCAGCCCCTACACTGCAATAAGCACATCGTCATAGAAAGTGTAATATGTTCCCGACATGCACATTGAACTTTTAGAAGTACACAAACAAAGAAACGTGATTTCATTTCCATATGTATGCCACCTCATGCAATTACATGAGTATTGAAAGTACTTGGTATCAGATGGCAGATGCCAAAATGGTATACAGAATGTTAAGAGCCAATTTAATATATATGAAATATAATAAAAACGCACCGTACATCATCATCCCCATACTCTTTCTCTAGAATAGCTATCGCTTCTAAATATAATGGCTCAGCTTTAACATATGCCTTTCTTACCCTGTAGAGCTCTGCCTGCAACAGCCAAGTCAACAACAAATTGAAGGGATATAATGGTGCCAACAAATCAAATTTCTTAATTCAAGGCTCATTCGTGGGGGGGGGGGGGGGGGGGGGGAAACTTTACAACTATATCGTGGGATAAGCAAATAAATCCAAGTGACGTACTACGATAATGGATATAAGATCAAAGTACACCAGGTTCTAATACCATCTCTACACTTATAAGTTTGCTGTCTCGGTCACCTAACTCCCCTGATGGACTGCTAAAAGATATATGTGGACCAGTCACAAGACAGCCCTATCACTGTATAGTATTGTCAACTCAGTAGATATAAGCCATCCATGAAAATGTTTAAACTTTAAAGTATGACCCGTATCAAAGAAGACTAATTATAGGTCTTCCGACAAACCTTCTCCAGACAAAACAATAGTAAAAAGAAACATTTTATATACCTCCAGCCAGGTATTTGCATCATCAGCGAATAAGAAAAGTCTAGCTTGAATAGTTTAGCTCATTAATACATGAATATATTCAAATTCTTTCTACAGAACACCCATGTTATACCTCATGTAGAAATACACCTCCAATGTATAGCTCGTTTATACATGAATATATTCAGATTCTTTCTATAGAACATCCATGTTATACTCAAGTAGAAGTACACCTCCAATGTATAACCTTACAGATGTTACAACTACACCCATACTTCATTTGTAAAGTCAAACCTGCTCTAGAATCTAGATTTCCCTTTTGCATGCACATACTTATAAAGCTAGCATTTCTTCAGCCTGTATAACTCATACATGCCAAAGCCTCCATATCCTACTTGGACATGTAAGCTGCACTTGGAAAAGATAGGATGAACTATTACTATATAAAGGCAAGGATAGTTGCCTAAGAGACAAGAAAGGAAGGCATGTCTGCCTTTTTTGTCCATTGACAAAGGTTAGATATCATCATAGATAGATGCATGATCATTTTCACACACACACAAAAGTTTTCGAATTTAAAAGGCTAGCTCGGACAATTTGCATCAATAATTAGCACATGGATACAAATATACTCCTTTTATATTTTGCATATATCCCTCAAAAGTAAAATGAATACTGAAGCAACATATGTATATCATATTTACATAGAACGTGCATCCAACAAGCTGAAATATAGCTTAGTTAATCCTGGGGACAAATCAATATGTAATACATATTGATCAAGCTTGAAATACCAAGATCAGACTCGTAATGCGTAGAAATAAATAATGGATTCTTCAGTTTAAATTGTTTGAACTTCGCGCCAAATTCCTGTTATTTTTCGCTCTTCCATTAAATGTATGTGACCACCAAGGCCTCTTTGGCCTCCTCTCGCAAGTCATCTACCATTGCATTTCACCATGACCTTAAAAACGTTCAGATTCATTATATTTCAGTTCAACCACTAGTTCTATTTTATACATGATGAGTACATTACACAATTATAATCGTACACTGAACCTACATGAAAAGTACAAGCTAAATCAAGCTCTGGAAAAGATTAGAGTTCTTCAATAGCAAGGGAAGTTCATTTAAATTCACTATTATCGGGAAAAGAAGATAAGGAAGCGCCTATTCTGTAACTGGATGGGGAAAGAGGAAATAGTCTCGCAAAAATTCTTATGATATTAAAAGCAAAGCATCAGAATACCAACAAATCAGTCACAAGGGATATGAATCTAATTCTATTAACTAATATACCAGGTTGTTGTATGATGATGCAACATGCGGATCTCTTGGTCCAAAACCCTCTTTAGCCTCCTGTAGAGCTGACTGGAAGAACTTTTCTGCTTCGTCTAGTTCACCCTGCAAACAAATAAATGATTTTGAAACCTAAAACAAACTATGAAGAGCTTCAACTTTCTTGTATTTAAGAACAAAATCAAAACATTTAGACATATATAGTCTCAATTGAAACTCGAACTTGATCAAGCACGGTCGGGCTCAACCTAAGAACATGATAACCCATACAGAGTGTAAACACTCTGATTTTTAAGAAATTAAATTTTAATTATTGGTATTTGTAATTAATGAGTTTAAGGAAGAATTTTCTATAATTTTTAGTCATTTATAATATATAATATTCATGGATTTATAATTATGTGTATTTAATTAATTATTAATATGGTGCAGAAAATATATTTTTGGGTGTAAAACTATTAATAGAGTATTGTAGAATTTTTCTAGAATTTATTGAAGTCCAAAACTATTTTTAGATTGCCATATTGTTTGAATTAAACCAACCCAAACCAAACCAACCCAAACCCACCCGAACCCGGATCCTAAACCCGTACCCGCAGACCCGCTCACCCATAACCCTCTAACCGTTGCTACTGTACCAGTAACCACCCCCCCTCCCCCACCCCTCCGCTTCCCATCCCCGAAAACGACGCCCGACCCTTCCTTTCCCCTTCTGTAACTCCCTCCCCTTCACCCTATATAAACCCTCAGCCTAGCCGACCACCACCACCACCATCTCCTCTTCCATTCCCGACGAGCCGCCGCCGCCGCCGACTACCGCCGCCGCAAGCCGCCGAAAGAAGGTCGTCCGACTTCACGATCAGCAACACACAGCGAGGTACGCAACTTCTCGCCCTTGTATCTCCCTGCACAATAATCCAATTAGCGACCCGTCGAGTCCTATACGAAGACCACATGACCCCCTTGAACACTGTGTAATTAGTTTAATGTATCGTGTCCTGTGTCGATCGCAAATCGCGACGCAAAACTGAAAAAAGACTTATTTTTGGAACAGAAATTGTTCCAAGTACGCGTGTTTGAGTCTCGTTATCTTCATAACGGCACGCGATACTGAAATTCTGCTTGAACGGTAATTTAGACAACATAAACAAGTTTTAATCTCTTCAATTAGTTTATTTTATTGTTGATTATGCTGTGATTTATTTGCTGTTGAATTTGTCCGAAAACTTGGTTTCTTAAACCCGAATTTTCCCGAAACGGGGTGCGTCCCGCTAAACGAGGGGACTTCATCGTGTGCGAATTGCACCAAATGGCGCGTATCGTCAACGCGGACGTGTGAAATTTCGCAAAAATTGATTTGGATGTGCGTGCACACCGGAATCAACGCGTATCCGTCGAAAAGCTCCGTATTGGCATGTTCTGACACTCGTCATAATTTCGTGTGTGCTATCGTTTCGCAACGAAACTTGCGCCATCGAATTCGCAACGTTACGTTGGTCCTGTGACCTAAGTTTGGTTCGATTCTGAGAACATTGATGAAACACCGTTTTGCGGGCCCCACGGTTTCACTTAGTGAAGTCTGGAGATGGAGAGGAGAAGAGGAAGTAGGAGAAGAAAGAATATGAGAAAGGAGATTGCAAGAGCCTTAAACCCTAGGTTGCATCTCATGTCTATTTATATTGATATGCAATACACTCACAATTACTATTATACCCTCATATGAAAAATAACAAAATAAAATAACTCTAACACCCTCCCTCAAGCAGGAGCATATAGATCAGACATGCCCAGCTTGCTACGTAAATCAGAAAATGGACCACGAGCAAGTGATTTGGTGAGGATATCACCTAACTGATCCTCTGACCGAACATAAGGAGTGACAATCTGTTTCTTCAGCAACAAATCACGAACAAAATGACAATCCACCTCGATATGCTTCGTGCGCTCATGAAACACCGGATTACTTACGATAAACATTGCCGACTGATTATCACAATACATCTCCATCGGAATAGGAATCATGATTCCCATTTCATGAAGAAGATACTGCACCCACATCATCTCAGAAGCTGTATGAGCCATCGCACGGTACTCGGCCTCTGCACTAGAACGAGCCACAACATTCTGCTTCTTACTACGCCACGTGACAAGATTGTCACCCACAAACGTACAATAGCCAGAAGTAGACCTCCTATCACTGCGACTGCCTGCCCAATCAGCATCACTGAATCCAGTCACCGTAAGCAACTGGGAAGGTTTGTACAACAAACCCTTTCCAGGTGCACCCTTCAAGTATCGAAGAATGCGAGAGATAGCCTCCCAATGTGGTTGCCGAGGGGCATGCATAAACTGACTAACTACTCCAACTGCATATGTGATGTCTGGTCGAGTAACAGTAAGATATATAAGTTTGCCAACCAAACGTCTATAATATCCAACATCCTCAAATAACTCTCCCCTGTCAGCATCAAGCTTGTCATGATAATCCATAGGAGTCTCAACTGGCCGACACTCCAACATACCAGTCTCGGAGAGCAAGTCTAGAACATACTTGCGTTGTGACAGATACACACCTTTCTTAGATCGAGCAACCTCGATTCCAAAAAAATATCGAAGAAGACCCACATCCTTAGTATGAAACTGACGACTAAGGTAGGCCTTCAAGTCCACAATTCCAGCATGATCACTCCCAGATATAATGATATCATCAACATAAACAATCAACACGATAATACCTGCTGAGGAAGAATGGCAAAATACTGAATGATCTGATGTGGTACGCCGAAAGCCATACTGAATGAGAAATGAACTGAACTTGTTAAACCAAGCACGAGGTGACTGTTTCAGTCCATATAATGCTTTCTTCAATCGACATACGAGTCTTTTATTTCCTGCTACAACATATCCCGGTAGTTGATCCATATAAACCTCCTCATGTAAGTCACCATACAAGAAAGTATTCTTTATGTCCAGCTGATATATAGGCCATTGGTGATTAACCGCCACAGAAATAAGAATTCGAACTGAATTCAGCCGAGTCACTGGAGAGAAAGTCTCCATATAATCCACGCCATATGTCTGAGTATACCCTTTGGCAACTAACTGTGCCTTGAGGCGCTCAACAGAACCATCAGGGTGATGCTTAACAGTGTACACCCATCTACAACCCACTGTTTGTTTTCCAACAGAAAGTGATGTAAGCTCACAAGTCTAATTTTGATGTAAAGCATATATCTCCTCATCCATTGCACTTTTCCAACCAGAAGATGACATAGCCTGCTTGTAAGTTTTGGGAATAAAAGTAGAAGACAATGAAACAACAAATACATGAAAAGATGATGAAGCACGGTGTAATGAAACATAGTTAGAAATGTGATGCTTATTCTTTGTGGGACAAAGGCGTTGTCTTTTTCTGAGAGCAATAGGAAGATCATCTGGATCTGTGGTGATGGAAGAAGAAATCTCAGGCACGGAAGATGATTGGTTGAAGGCTGAATTTTGCAGAACCACTGGCCTGTCCTTAGATCTCTGATAAACCTGTAAATGGGGAATGGAGACAGAAATTGATTCAGGAATGACCGAAAGTGGTATGGAAGATATCAAATCTGTTGTAAAAGGAATACAACGGTCTCCTGAAGGAAAGAAAGGGATAGACTCAAAGAATGTAACATCCGCACTGACATAATATTTGCATGACTGTGGACTGTAACAACGATAACCTTTTTTAGTACGGGGATAACCAAGAAAGACACACTTCAGAGATCTAGGAGCCAACTTATCTCGATTAGTTTCCAAGTTATGAATAAAAGCGACACACCCAAACACTCGAGGAGATAAGGAAAAGGGTGCGACATCTGTATGTAATATGGTAAATAGAACTTTGTTATTTAATACAGATGATGGCATGCGATTAATAAGATAACATGCAGTAAGAACGGCATCTGCCCAATACTGTTTAGGGACATGCATATTGAACATGAGAGTTCGAGCCACATCTAAAATGTGTCGATGCTTGCGTTCGGCTATACCATTTTGTTGAGAGTTGTGGACACAACTGGTTTGATGAATCATACCACGATCAACACAGAGTATACTCCAAAGCATTATCAGAACGCAGAATTTTGATATGTTTATTAAACTGAACATAGACTTCATTATAAAAGACAGATAACACATTTGGAAACTCAGATCTTTCTTTCATTAAATAACACCAAGTCATTCTGGAATAATCATCAATAAAAATAACAAAATACTGAAATCCTTTCGGACTTTTGACTCTAGACGGACCCCAAATATCATAATGAACAAGATCAAAAGACTCTAATTGACGACTCTCACTACGACGAGGAAAGGAACTACGGTGATGCTTGCCTAACTGACAAGCCTCACATTCAAGACTAGAAACATGACTCAAACTAGGAACAACTTGACGCAATTTAGCCAAAGACGGATGTCCCAAACGATAATGCCACTGCAACGGAGAAGTAGAAACATAAGTGAAGGCTTTTCCAGGTAGATCCAAGTAGTACAGTCCATCTTTTTCATGCCCCAAACCAATCATCTTCTTCGTCCTGAGATCCTGAAAAACACACGAATTTGGAGAAAATGTCACAGAACATTGAAGAGATTTGGTTAACTGGCTCACAGATAACAAATTAAATGGAAAATTAGGCACATATAATGAATCAAATAATGATAGTGATTGAGTAGGGTAAATGACACATTTCCCAAGCACATGACGAGTAGATCCATCAGCCAAGATAATATTATGTTTCATGGAACTACGATTATGAAAGATAGATGTTATACCAGACATGTGAGGCTTGCTCCTGAGTCGATGACCCAAGAGGTGGATGGTGACTGGGTTGCCACAAAAGCAGGATTACCTATATGTGCCATGGTTGCAGTAGGTTGGGAGGTGGTACTAGCAAGCGCATTCAACTTCTGGAGGATCTATTGAAATGGAGATGAGCTATCGGACGTTGAAGTCTGATTGAAACCCGAAGTATCATCTCTGGGAGTAGAAGTGGTGACCTGGGACTGCATATTTTCAGCATGCACTTGATGTGCATATTCTGGTTTGCCCCACTTGTCCCAACAGTAGTCTTCTACATGACCAAGCATTCCACAATAGTTACACTTCCGTGGTTGACCACGGCCACCACCACCACCGCGGCCACCACCACGACCATTGTCTCTACCACCACGGCCTCCTCGACCAAAACTACGACCACTATCTCTACCGCCACGTCCACTACCACGTCCACCACCACGACCAACAACACTAGAAACTAGGGCAGAAGAGTCAGTAGTCGGCACCACAGAACTCTGTCCCAGAAAGGAACGATTGAGACGGGAGAAAATATCTGCCACCGTAGGTAACTGCTCTCCAGCAAGGATTTGAGCTTTATAAGGTTCGAGCGCAGGATCCAAGCCGGCTAGGATAAGTGAAACATGAAACTATTCCTTCTGTCTGCGAGCTTCCTTCAAATCAGTAGTAACAGGATGATATTGAAGCAGTTCCTCCCACAAAGCCTTCTTTGAAGCCAGATATTCATTCACAGGCTTCCCATTTTGCTTTGTATTGAACAATAACTCGTACAACTCATAGATACGGGCAACGTTTCGCTTCTGCAAATATGATTCTTCCAGAGATGTCCAAATCTGTTTGCTTGATTCACACCACTGAACATTAGCAGCGATATGTAGTTCCATACTATGCCACAACCACGACATAACGTATGCATCTGCACTCATCCAATCTTCATACTCAGCGAAAGTTTCAGGCAGGGGTTCTTCCGTCAAAAACTTCAACTTCTTCTTCGCCCTTAACACCACTTTGATAGACTTGGACCAGGCAAGGTAGTTCGCACCATTGAGTTTCACCGCTGTAATCGACTTTCCCAATTCATCATTATGAATAACAGTAAAAGGAGAACCACCTCCGCTACCACCACCACTATTAATCTCGCTAGAAGATTCGGTCCCCACCATACTTGCAGATGCAACAGAAAGACGAGATATTTGAAACCCTAGATCTCACAACGAACCTCAACCGACGACGAATAACCAACGAAGATCTGTAGAAACCCTAGATCTCATAAACGAACCACGAACGAGCACGAACAACGAACGACGAACGACGAACGGCGAATCATGAAAAGTAGACGAAAAACGATCGAAGAAAGAATATGAGAAAGCAGGAGAAGAAAGAATATGAGAAAGGAGATTGCAAGGGCCTTAAACCCTAGGTTGCATCTCATGTCTATTTATATTGATATGCAATACACTCACAATTACTATTATACCCTCATATGAAAAATAACAAAATAAAATAACTCTAACACACTTGACGTGCGATTTCGTGACCGGCTCATCGGAATCCAGTTCTGGACATTCCGTTGGGTTCGTATCATCGTTCTGGACTCATAAACTCTAAGTTTGACAAATTTGGAGAACTTTATCTTGGCACCTTTTTCGGTGCGAAGTGGGCCACATGTGGACCCCGTTTTGACCCGAAACTGTCAATTTTGCCCATGTGTCCAAATTGGACTTATGGGTAGTCAATCCTAGCTATTTCATGTATTCTGAGAGTAATGGTGATATTTGTTTCAGCATCCGGAGGCGTACCTGGAGAATCCACTTATATCGGAGCAACTGACGGAGCTCAGAACACAGACAAGTGTACCTTGCCAACTTGCAGAAGATCATGTGCTATTATTTGCTTGTATTCTTTCCATTTACTTCTGTGATGTACCTGTCAACCTAGGACCGTGAGATGTTGCTTAACGTCCGAACAAGATTCGGGTGTCGACGCCGTACGCGGAATCGTGTAACGTCACTTAGAGAGTTGATATCACGATCCTATATTTTTTACGTGCTTGCTATACCAAGTACGTCATACCATAGGACACTTGACACTATTCATGTGAAAGAATCTTTCCTGAGTTATTCATGGTGATTCTGTATAGGCTTACAGGATTCGTGACATGAGACTTGCATATACATAGATATCATTATGACTCGTTGTACTAGCTAGAGGTCATGATCTTGCGTGTTATGGACATGAGACGTTGTGGACATGAGACGTGAGGTTACATTGGGTGGGGAGAGACACACAGGCTACATGCTGATTATATATATATATACTTTACTACTGGAGGTGCTTTAGTCTCTGTGCCAGAGCTTGGCCCATTACGTGATATTCTTGCTGCTACGGGCTCCTCGACACAGAGCTTGTAGTGGTCTCAGCCTGAGTACTAGTGATGCTCTCATGTGCATTTCACATAGCTGGTTACATAGCTTGCCCTGAGGATCTATTTTTATATACTGCATTTCATTTGGCTTGAGTGTTTATTGTACCTTGCTATGTCCCCTGAGGACCTGGATCCGGATTATGTCCCCAAGTACAACAGAGGAGGATTATCCCGAGATATACGGGACATGAGCTGACGCTGGAGCAGTACTAGCACCAGAGGACGAGGTTGTGCCGGAGAATTTCTCCTGAGTATTTCAGTTTCATACTCAGTTATTTATGCTCATTGTTATTTCATATCTGGACACATGGACATATGTATCGGTGATATTCTCTTTCTTTTATTGTGTCGGGTTGTTCCCCGAGACACTATTTATTCGGACTTGTTGATGGACTATTTCCTTTATCTATTATCTTGAATGATTTATCATATTGACTTGTGTTTACTTTCTGTGGATGAGATTAGAATTATACTATGATAGATGTTGTAGACTGCATTTATATTTATTACAGCTTAAGTGCACTCTAACGGGTCCATTAAATTGGATTTGTCCATTGGAGTTGTGCTACTGGCCATTACCACGTGGCTAGTCTCTCGATATTTTGGGACTGGGGTGTAACACAGAGAGGTTGATGTAATAATATATTCTTCAGTATATGCATTTGTGTCTGCATGTATAAAAGTATGTACTGCATTAGAGACACCAAAAACGACATATACACTCTGGTTACCTAAGAAAGTGTGTCAAGTCATATGTAGGAAAGTAAATTGGTATGTGCACACATAGCGAAAGCGAAAAAGTAAACAGTGTGATTTGAGCTCACACTGATTAGAACATGCGATATAAGAACCTATAATCTAACTCGCATCAATGTCTCAAATGCAATAAGAACCACAAGTCGGTTATCCAGTAATAATGACAGACAGCAAGTCGTATGAGGCAGACTAAAGAACTAGATGGTCATGCGCGGTGGCCTAGAGGACTACAAAATCGATAATATATAACAACAGCAGAAAAGAATAGATTTACGTGCTTTCAAAAAACGATCCCTCCCATTATCAGTGAAAATTCTCCACTTAATAGTATGAGAATTTGAAACCACTGAACCATCTTCAATTCTGCGTAGGCCAGTCATATAAGCCTGCCCTTGGTCATTATTCGTACCCACTTCAGCCACAGAAGCATCTTCAGCACAGGCAGAGAGCGTATTTAGGCCAACAAAAATAGCTGCAATACCAAAAAATGAAGATCTACAGTGAACAACATTAATTTGACCATAAAAGCCAACAAACGTGCAGTTCAATTAATAATTCAAGTAAAACTGAATAACTCAAACTTTCAAAATGCATCCATATTGACGCCAAAGATTGCAATATATTAAACATTAATGAGAATGATTGAATCAAATGAGAAACTGAGGAACTAAAATATGACACGAGGCTACAAATGAATTGTGTGTGCACAAACATCTTACAGAATTGGCAGTGCATTGGTCACTATATGGACAAAACCTAGATCACATAACGAGGTAAGTTTTGTGACATCATGCCCGAGCAATGAATCTACAAGATTTAGTAAACAGTGACTATGCTAGATGCTGTTTGGAAGCTTAAATGCTATGCTGGCTGTGTCAGATACTGCTAGAAACATGGGAGCAGATGAGTTTTGAGAACTGCAAGAAGAAATATTTAGTTTTTCTAGTTTGTAATTGCTGTTGGTTCTGATATGCAATATAGTTGTATTGACATTAGAGACTAGGTAGAGCAGAGATGTTGCTTTTGTTATAAGGAACTTTTGTTGTGCTATATAGTAGTAACAATTGAGTACTAAATCTCAAAAAAAAAAAAAGATTTAGCAAATTCTAGAAGTTAGAGCACTGACTTCCACCAAACTAGGCGTCTTCATGCACCTGCACCCTCAAGAATCGAGATCTTTCTTTACCAATAGTCACCAAAATCACTATCTATCAGTGGAAGTCGAAAGTCCTTAAAATTTCTTACTATCCTAGTTTACATCTATGTACTCCCCATTCTTGAGAGTAACTTTAAAATCCTAATTCCCTCACTCTTAACAAAAGTTCCTTCCTTTTCTATCAATGAAAGCCTAGTACCATTCATTGCCAGTAAAGAGGATTTATACTATATACATAATTCAAGACTCATCACCCATAAACATTGACTTTGTATAGGAGAGAAGTATCATTAGATAACAACAATAACTAAATCGTTAAGTATGCACTGGACTCTGCAGATGTAAAGTTACAATCAGGGACAATTAAAAGATGCTTCATTCAATACTGCCTTTGGTGGTTTCTCCTCCGAACTGGTAAATGTCAAATTTGTCACAATAAACTTTAACTTGAAATTATGTAATTGGGAAATATTATGAGATTTGTTAATTTCAAAATTTTCATCTCACACCAAAGGCTGGGCAGCCCTTGTCTGGGGTAGATGGATTTTCTTAATTTCGAAAGAGATGGCCCGTAATAGAGTTAAACGGAAGAAAAGGATTCAAATAGCCGATTCCAAAATGTTGGAATAAAGGCTTTCTTGTGGACCACAGGTTGGACTCAACCCAATGGTTGAGAGTCTTGAGACCTTTGGAATGTGAACGGGATTCTTGGGTTCAAAACCCAGGGAACAGTAAGCAACTGGCCTTAACCCTCAAAAAGAAAAATCAACTCATAAAATTGAAGTGATCTTCATGAGTAATTAACATATGAAGCCACAGTACTTCAAAAATGACCCCATAACATACCGGGTACGTATCTGGTACTCGTACTATTCGGATAAACCTGGGTACATACTGGATATGGCCCAACACTAGTAATACAATTTGAAAACTCTAATTATCGAGTTTGAAAGGCTCTAAATGGTTCGGTACAGCTCCAATGCTTGAAATATGGCTTGGGTATGACTCTTACAGTTGAAACCCATTAACAAGAGTCCTACCCAAATCATAACCATCCTTTTAGTGTGTATGATTTTCTCAAACGTTCTCGAAGTTCTTCTCTCACTTGTCCTTTTTTAACATTTCTTTCAATTATCAGACAGTTTACCAATATATTTATAATTTTATATATAAACACATATTTTAAACTTTCTTGATTCAATGTACCCCAGTCATACAGGTATCTTAGTGTTTTTAGAATTACCATATTGCCGTACAGGATAGGTAATGTACTGTTACTCCTGACCATATTGGTGCTTCATAGGGATTAACCAACACTAGTTGGAACTCTAGTTCCTAAGAAGATCATCAAGGTTTGGAGAGAGACTTCTCCGTGGTTTCAGCTTTGGTGGGCAATGATTCATACTTCTTCTACATATATTAAATCTATTATATGACAATCATTGTCAACGCTCAGGAATATATATACAATGAGAGATTGTAGTGACAACTAATATTTTGAGGACAAAATTGTATGTTCTAGGAAAGTTTCAGCGCAACCTTAGCTTCATCATGCCAAAAGAGGAAGGTAAAACAGTTTCTCTTGATACATCATCCTGTTGTATGTGGCTAAATCAACTGACTAGGAAATGAGCATAGTGGCAGATGTCGTTACACAATTTGATATAACATATATTTTATAGGTGGTTTGCTTGCTAGTATCAGTCCAAAATGGGACTCAAAGCGGTTTGGCACAAAAGAAGACTAGCTGCCAAATGAAATATCTCAGAGGTGGTGTTGCATAACCCAAAACCGACTAGTGATTCCAAAGTATTGGAACGACTTCAAGAGATGGAGGAGTGCGGAAGATTGGCGTGCAACATCCTCAGAATGATACATGCTGACCTCAAAATACTAGCATAAGCCCAATGATTCCGATGGATCAAAAGGAAAAAAATGCAGTGGCTAAGTCTTGTCTACGAGAAGCTGCTACCCTGGCGGCTGCAAATTTGAAATTAATGGAAATAAGTGTAGCTTTGCCCCCCACTCCCCATTCCCCCAACACACACACAAGTAGATTTGCCTGATATTGATCAACCGTTAAAGTGAAAATGAGGTGCAGTAATATGAGAAGGTAACTTATCGCATTTAGGAAAAGCTCAAGCCTAGATTTTTTTCCTGTCCAATTCAGGGAAAGCTCTTCTTTTTTAGGTTGTTATTAATAGTGATATAGTTTCATGACAGATGAAGAGGGTGGAGAGGGTCGTTTATTCTCCACTAATAAAGGGACTTATACGGACACTTTCTAGCATAGAACTTCATACATGCCATTTATTTACGTGTGGCAAGTGCCAACATGGGAAGCAAGAAAAAGTTTCCAGTATATTTGGTTGCAAACTAGCTCCTCAGCTCTTCAATAGGAATATACTTCAATAAGAATATATAAGCAACAATTTTAAACATTCTAAAATGTACCGGTTGGTCCAGCTAGAAAAACTCCAAACATCAGATTCCAATGATGCTTCTTCTGGAAGGAAAAAACAGGACCACATCTGTAACAGCCTGGAGAATAGACAAAATTAATACAGACAAGCCATGGAGAATAGACAAAATTAATACATACAATACATGAAAACGTAGATATCAAACATAAGTTGGCTTCAGGATGCCCTAATTCAGTAAAAACTAAAAGGAGGCTGAACATGATAATGGTTGGAGAACTCTCTAATGGGCTTCTTGCTATGTTATCTAGACTCGGATACGGTGTTGGGTACGAGTACATATCCAAGAGTCGGACCCTTCAAACTCATAATCAAAGGACACGCGGACTCGGCTAAAAAGGATCCAAAATTTGGATAAAGATATGTGGATACGACTATTAAAATAAATATATTTGCTAAATGAACAGAAGCCACATTAAATGTAGAATCTGGGAAGGGAACCCATTAAAAATGCTTAACGAATTACGTAGAATTACCACACCTGCCAATATCTCAAAGCATCCAAACAAGCCCCAATATTAATAGCTTTCGTGCTCAACTAGATTGGAATTCAGAAAGCCTTCATTGTAGTTTTGAGTATACTAACTTGACATATTGATTCATTGAATAAACATGGACAAACACAGCCAGATTTGAATAAAATGAATGAATGCATGCATGCAACCACTTTGACCACTTTTACAATTATTATAAAATTAAACAAGTGTCCCTTCGTCAAAAATAAACAATACAATATAATTAATAATAAGAGTCCTTCAGCTCCCATGCTTCTTTTCAAATATTTTTTTCCCATAAATGAGCCCACTACTCCCAACACGTTGGATTGTATCTCGTTTCCGGTTGAACCCTCAAAAGGGGGTGACAATTGAATTGATAATTTAATCTCACATCGGATAGGAAGTGGGATCAAGAGGTATAGATAATTGGGATTGGTCCAGACCTTACATGAGAATTCCCTTTTTAAGGCATATGGACCCAATCCAATATCACACATCATGAACCAACTCCGGTTCAGGTCACACCGCGTTTCCAACAAGTGGTATCAGAGCCCAAGGTTATGAGACTGGTTTGAGTAGCTCTAATTTGTTCGAAACAGATGGTGCTGAACGTTTATGCATATAATCGGAGTCGAGGAGCCGATTATACAGGACTCGCTTCTCAAGGTAGAGTTAGGAGCATTCTCCAGACATTTGGTTGAGCATGGATCATACCTAATGTCGGAGGCAACTACACGGATTAGCTTCAAAGGTGGAGACGACACGTCCAAGATGGAACAAGATGTTGTGGTTAGCACACAAATGATAGTATGGATGAACGTATCGGTTTGGTTCCGTCGTCGAACGGATCGAGATGATAATATGTTGGATTTTCTGGGTGCTCGGCTGGCGGGAACGAGCAAGGTGCTCAGCTAGCGGGAACGAGCAAGGGTGCTCGACTAGCGGGAACGAACAAAGGTAGCCGGAGTGTGCTTAGTTGCTCGGTCGGCAGAAACGAGCTAGTGTGGAGATTGTTGAATTGTATCTTGTTTCCGTTTTAGCGCTCAAAAGGTGGTGACAATGGAGTTGATAATTTAATCCTACATCGGATAGGAGGTGGGATCATGAGGTGTAGATAATTGAGATTGATTCAGACCTTATATGAGAATTTTCTTTTAAGGCATATGGCCCCAGTCCAATAACATACCTCAATGGGCCAACTCCGGTTTGGGTCACACCTTGTTTCCAACACAAGACACATTTGCCTAGGTGGAGCTCTACTAGTCCCAAGATAAAATTAATAATAAAAGTAACAATATAATAAAACATGGAGGATCTACTACTGCCACAAAAGCATGCTTATCTTCTTCTTCTAATTTGTGCAGCAAGAACAAATTATAAAAAATTAGGTAAGCATAGTGCTTCTCTAATTTCTTCCTCATGTGCCATGTTTGATTGCCACCATGGAGGATCCAGTCCGGATTCCGTATCCGTACCGTGTCATGTCGGGTCGACACGGGTACTCTTAAAGTGGCGAGTCCAAGTAACAAAGACTTCTTGTTTCGATAAAGAAAAGATCTAGTTTCTCACAACTTTTTTAGTTTAGATGTTTTTAAAAGCTATTATAGCTGTAGCTGACACTCCTGAGAGATCTCATGGTTTATCTAATCTACTGCATGAAACAAGTTCTTCTCTGATAAAAGTGCATGCAACACATTGATGTTGCCTCATAACCATATAAATAATTAATTATTCAAAACCTATAAACTATGAGCTACTGGACATGTCTAACTTACCTATTGACCCTTAGTTCACCCTTACTAGCAATTAGTACGTTACAATTTTCAGACTAGCACGAGACCTATCACTGTCGATCGAGACACCGTTCTCATAGGATCCTCCTCAAGGCTATACATTTTGATTTTTGTAGAACGATCAGAGAGTAGTTGTTATTTGGATTGTAAGATATGTTAGTCGTCTTGTTGTATAATTACCTTGCTACTCGATGGGCAACTTGGTGCTTGTTTAGGAGTTTCTTCGGGAGGTAGCTTTGTGGATTTGCAATTGAGGAATTTATTGACGACTTGGTGGATGTTGTCTACTGATTGTAAGAATGTGATGTGTTAGACGGTATTCTATAATCGATCATACATTTCTTTAATCGCTTACTCGTTTAGCTCGACACTTGAGGTTGAATAATATACCGCATCTCTTACTTCCAAAAGTGATACCTCCATTTTCTCATGCATGCCATGCCAAGTCTGCAAGGATCGTGACGGTTGCTACATTTCGTTACTAACAACTGTACAAGCACTATTCTGTACCAATTCTCCCACTTGTCCCACGAATTAAACAAACAGCAGTTCTTGAGTTTTACGAGGAAAACAAATGTTAATAACATCTACATCAAGGTTCTCAAATGCGCGCCCCTTTTATCCCCTAAAAACGAAGTGGTTTCACATTGGACACCTATGTCGCACATACAAGAATACAACACGATGCAGACACTGAGACACGGGCATTTATCTTGGGTCGTACGAGCGTGGTTTGTAGTGTCCGTTTCGTGTCGGACACGGACACCGACTTCCTAACTGAAATATGTTGACTAGCTAGTTCTTGCAGGATCAAATATCCAAAAATAACACAGGGATTGCTACAGTTGAAAGGCTGGGGGAAAATAAGTGGAAGAAATTTTACGAGGAGAGGAAGCGGAGGAATTGTTGATGAGCGCTCTTCTGCGTGCAGCTGTAAATTGAGGGGAAGAAGAAGAAGGAAGAGGTCGGAAGCTTCTTCTCAAGAGAATGCTGAGAGTTTGTCGATTCAACATCTTTCTACAGAGAGAAGGGAGAGAAAGAGAAGGGGGTGGGTTTTGGAGGGGGTATGTATACTTCTTATACGGATACGCCCTCCTGAAATTTCTAACTGAGAGTATTATACCCTAGAAAAAGTTTCTTTTCTTTTTTCATATCATTTGTTGAAGTCTATTGTTCAATAATGCTACAGGTTTGTGTTTTTCTTTTCTGGATGAGGTTTTTCTTGCATACTATTTGAAAAATAATTTTCACATATATACCCTAAAGATGTTAATGTAGATATCTTGAAACATGTTTTTACACGTTGTGCTTTTTTTTTTTAAGTGAATTTATTTTTACAATAAATTCTAGAATCATAAGAATATTATTGTACTTTTTTTTTTAATATAGAGCCTTTTTTTACTTTCAAAATTTTTTAATGAGACAATAATTAAAGTGGACATCCAAGGAGTATGTTGTAATTTGTGGATAAACTCAAATATGGATATCTTTATCCCTATCTACAGCCACATATATCATATTCCCTCTTTATATATACTAGTAAATGCGCACGTAATTTTTTTTATATTATTGTAAAACAGTTTAAATGTTTAAATCTATTTTAATTATAATTTGTTATGAATATATCTCTATATTTTATAAAAAAAAATCTTGAAAATATTAGTCGTCTAAGTTGTATGTATATTCTTACGTAATTAAAAATAATAAATAATAAACATATTTTAACTAATTGTTTAACTACATAATATTATATAATTATATTCAAATACTTTTTCTAGCTCGTGTGGTTAAGGTGGAAAATATTCTCTTTGGTTGATCAAATTTGATTTTTCATGACTTTATTTTAAACAAATTAAATTTTTTCCAATTATTTTTTTTACATAATATTAATTATTTTAAATAAATTGTGGACGATTTACAATCGACTTACACGACTCACTTTGAACCGTTTTGAAGCATCATTATAAGAGCATCCACAGTGGGGACACTCCAAACACATACTCCAAATTATTAAAAATTATATAAATTATTACTTTTGGAGTGTCTCCATGATATTGGTACACAATGATACACCCCAAATAAACTCTCCAAATTAATCTCATCTTTTCCTTCCTTTTTTTTCTTTTTATTTTCCTTCCCTATTAGGTAATATTTTTTCTCTCTCTTTTTACTCTTTATTTTTCTTTCTTGTTTGATTATTTTTGGTGGGCCCATCAATTAATATAGAGGAGTTAGGACACGCTCCAAATGAGGAGTGTCTCGTAACTTTCTAGCAATTTTCAAATATGAACAAGTGTCCACTACAGCTTTCAAGTGCTAAAAAAATTGACTAAAGCTAAAATTTATCATTGAAATCTCTCCCACTGTGGATGTTCTAAGAATATAAATTTTTAATAAGAAATGTAGTAATGATTCTATTCCGACTATCATATTCTCTTCCTTTTCCATTTCATAACATCCTTATTTTGTTGCATATCATTTGTTGAAGTCTGTCTATTTAATAATGGTAAAATAATATTAAAACATTAATAATATTTTGCTAAATATATTATATGACAGCCTATATGTTTATAATATTAATGTGGTACACATCAACAAAAAATATAGATATATATTGGCATCTCCTAGCACTATTCCATGCTATTTATTTTTGTTCAGCTCGAAGTAGCATATGCTGTTGGTTTGGCACGACCAAATGAGATCGAATTTTTGGGGTACTAAACATAATTTCTGTATAGTTTATACAGCTGCAAGTTTTTAGACTATTACTTCCAAATTATACCATATCTCAGAACATCCACAGTGGAAGAAACTTCAAATACTATATTTTAATTTTAGTCAAATTTTATAACATTTGAAGGCCGCAGTGGACACTTATGCATACTTAAAAATTGTTAGAAAGCTACGAGACACTCCAGATTTGGAGCGTCTCCTAGCTTCTCTATATTAATTGTTGGGCCCACCAAAAACAACTAAACAAGAAAAAAAAATAAAGAGAGAAAAAAGAGAAAAAATCTTATCAAATAGTGAAGGAAAATAAAAAAAAAACGGAAAAAAAGGAGATTAACTTGGAGTGCATCATTGTATGCCAATATTATGGGGACGCTCCAAAAGTAATAATTTACACAATTTTTAATAATTTGAAGTATATGTTTGGAATGTCCCCACTTTAGATGCTCTTACTTAATAATGCACATGATGCGGCGGTATTTTGATTTTGCAATGGATTATATACTAAGACATAATTGAAAGCTAAGAGCATTTACAGTTGGAATACTTTAAGTTAATACTCAAAATTACTAAAAACTGTATAAATTATTATTTTTGAAATGTTCTTATGATATTGATACACAATAATACACTCCAAATAAACACTCCAAATTAATCCACAGTAGCAGCACTGAGTGTAGCTAGGGTTGTATTCTTATATTAGTGTATATCAAGTATGCAATATTAGAACATCTGCAGTGAGTACACTCCATACCGTACTCAAAATATTTTACAAATTGTGTAAAACAACACATTGGAGCGTCCTTTTTAAATTGGCACACAATGATATACTTCAAATAACATGTCAAATTCATACTCCAAATTAAACTCCTTTTCTCTCTTTCTTTTTTCTTAATTAATATATTTTTCCTTTATTTTTCTCTCTTGGTGGGTCCAGTTGGATTACTATTCACTTGCTAGAGATCGTTTGAAATTTGAAGTCTCTTGTCTTGCTAGCATTTTTCAAGTGTATACAAGAGTTCAATGCAGTCCCCAAGTGCTACAAATTTTGACAAAAATAAAAAATGTAGCATCGAAACAACTCTCACTGTGTAGGAGAGGTTTCAATGCTATATTTTGACCTTAGTCAATTTTTTTAGTACTTTAAGGCTGCAGTGAACACTTGTACATACTTTAAATTTTTAGAAAACTATGAGACACTCCAAATTTAGAGCGTGTCTTAGAGCATCCACAATGAGAGATGTTTCAAGTGCTACATTTTGATTTTAGTCAAATTTTGTAGCACTTAAAGGCTACAGTGGACACTTGTGCATACTTGAAAATTATTAGAAAGCTACGAGACACTCCATATTTGGAGCGTGCCTTAGCTCATCTATATTAATTATTAGGCCCACCAAAAGTAATCAAACAAGAAAGAAAAATAAAGAGAGAGAAAATATTACCAAATATGGAAGAAAAATAAAGAGGATCAAGAGTAAGAAAAAAGAAGAGATTAATTTGGAGTATTTATTTGGAGTGTACCATTGTGTGTCAATATAATAGAGACACTCTGTCACTACCACATTTATAGGAAAGGGTATTTTAGTCATTTGGTAATTAATTAAATATTATGCATGTTAAATTTTTATTTATTGTATTATTTATTTATTATTAGCATGTTAGATTTATTTTTTGACTTGTGTTAGTGGACCTAACTAGTTTAGTTTAGACTCATGGACCAACATTTAATTCTAGTTAGAATTGAGCCCAATAATTAGAAGCACAATTATTAGGAGGATAATTAATTATGTTAAACCATTAGACTAGAAGCTTTCCTCCTTAATTAATTTCTTCATGAGAGGCCCCAAGGGGTATTTTAGACTTTACATAGTAGCTTGAGGGAGGGGGCAAATGAGGTCTATATAAAGGGGATGAAAGCTTTCTCTCTCTTCATTTTTCATTCCAAATATTGATCTAGAAAATTTCCTCAACCAAATCCTTACCAAATTTTCACCCAATTATTTTTCAAATCACCATTGGAGGCTATTAGAGCAAGGATCTACAAGGAGGAAGCATAGATCTACAAAGAGGAGCAAGGATCTATAAGTTGGAGGTCAATTTCACCAATTTTGAAGGTTTCATTGGGAATCCATCTCTCAATAGTTACAATTCAGTTTTTTCTCCTTAATTTAGGTTCTAAATATAAGATTTAACCATGAGAAATTAACCCATATGCATAGGCTACCCATATGATTTGGTTTTGTGTTCATAGGAGACCTATTGAGAAAGTTATGGTTCTTTTTGTGTCAATTTTGAGGGAATTCCGAGATTGACATTTGTCGTGTGTGTCAATTGGTCCGATAGATCAATTTGGCATATGCTTGTGTGTTTGGGGCTAGTGTCGTGTCCACAATTGGGTACGTGTAGGTCGTATCCCAACAATTTGGTGATACGTGTTGATTTAGGGGTTTTTTCTCCGACACGGGAGTTTGAGTATGTTATATTTTGACACGGACACGTAGAATTATATTTGACTCTTCGTATTGTTCATAAATAATATATATGACTTGTTCGTGTCCTTCGGGATACGTTTGGATATGTGGGAGACTCGTGTCGCATGCGTATCCTAGATTTAGTGGGATACGGGGTGATACGGTCCATGTATGTGCAATTTAATTGTAGATTTAATTCTTTTGTGTTCTTATTTCATGGAGAAGTGTAATTATATATATGTATATATATATATATATATATATATATATATATATATATATATATATATATATATATATATATATATATAATATTGTGTATATATATTTATGTAATGTTGTGTCGTAGATCTATGTACCTATGTATATACTATATGTGTGTATTTATTATGTAGCTATTTTTCTACATGTAGATATATATTTATAAGTGGTAGTATATGTATATATAATATAGTTGATATATTATATGTGGTTATATATATAGTTATATTATATATTGTTATGTATTTATATAGTGTATGATTTTATATACGTATACATAAATGTATAGTTATATATATATTAATATGTATGTGTGTATGTTACTATGTGTATTATGTACATAATACTATGTGAGGGTGTGTGTATAATTATTAGTAGTATTTATTGTTGAAATTAGTTGATTATTTTATTGATTGTCTCATTGGCATTATATAGCCTTACAGCCATTAATACAATGATCTCAATCATTATGACAATAATGTCATAATGGAATATCATGTGACATATTCTGGCATCCCAAATATGTCATCAGGATATTCCCATGTGCTTATACTATACTTAAATATGACACCCAACATACCATATCAACACTCCCCTCGAGATGGGTGAAAGATATTCACTAAGCCCATCTTGTCACATCCTCTAATCATGCTCACTGAGGCGAGTCCCTTGGTTAGTCCATCTGCTACTTGATCCCTGGTTGGAACATGGCCAAGCTCCAGTAATCCACTATCCAACTTCTCTTTGATGAAGAATCTATCAATCTCGATGTGTTTGGTCCTGTCATGCTGTACTGGATTGTTGGCGATACTAATAGCTGACTGATTGTCACACCACAGCTTCATCTTGGCTCCTTGATCCAGCTTCAGCTCCACCAGCATATTCTTCAACCATAGCAGCTCTGCAACTCCCAAGGCCATAGCTTTGTACTCTGCTTCAGCTGTCGATCTGGCCACCACAAACTGCTTCTTACTCCTCCAGGAGACCAAGTTACCTCCTACAAATATGCAATATCCCGAGGTAGACCTCCTGTCATCAGCACAACTAGCCCAGTCAGAATCACAGTAGCCCTCGATGCTCACGTGATTGTTCTTCCTGAATATTAGTCCCTTCCCGGGAGCACCTTTCAAGTACCTCAGAATCTGGTACACTGCATCCATATGACCCTTCCGTGGGTCATGCATGTAGCGGCTCACCACACTTACTGCAAAGCAGATATCAGGACGTGTGTGGCTCAAATAGATCAACTTGCCAACCAGTCTCTGGTATCTATCCCGATCAACTGGTTCTCCAGCCTCAGCATCAATCTTGAAACTCTGATCTATTGGTGTCGCTGCAGGTTTGCACCCCAACATCCCAGTTTCTGTGAGAAGGTCCAGTGCATACTTCCTTTGAGAGAGAACAATCCCCTCTGCTTCTCGAGCAATCTCAATCCCAAGAAAGTACCGAAGAAGGCCGAGATCCTTCACCTCGAATTCCTTGCCAAGCTTTCCTTTGAGTTGGGCGATCTCCTGCTCATCATCTCCTGTGATAATCATATCGTCCACATACACCGCAAGCATGGTGATGTGGCCTCCACTCCGACGGAAGAACACAGTATGATCAGCATTGATCTGCTGATATCCCATCCCTATCATCGTCCTTCTGAATCTGTCAAACCACGCTCGAGGAGACTGCTACCTGCAGACCTTGCCTACTGTCTGATTGGTGCCAAATCCTGGTGGTATCTCCATGTACACCTCCTCCACTAGATCTCCGTGAAGAAACGCATTCTTCACATCCAGTTGGTGTAGCTTTCATCCACCATTCGCTGCCAGAGAAATCAGAGTCCTGACAGTGCTCATCTTTGCAACTGGTGCAAAGGTCTCGTCATAGTCGATGCCGTACGTCTGACTGTATCCTTTGGCTACTAGTCGAGCTTTGTAGCGCTCAACCTGTCCATCTGGGTTCTGTTTCATGGTAAAGACCCACTTGCATCCAACTGCTCTCTTTCCCTTTGGCAGTCTCACAAGCTCCCAAGTGTGGTTCTTCTCCAGAGCTTCCAACTCCTCGTGCATTGCCGCTTTCTACTTTGGATCGTTCTTGGCAACCTGCCAATTGTTAGGTACAGTAATACTATCCAAAGATGCTATAAATGCTCCATGAGAAGAAGGGATATGGTCATAAGAAATAAACTGAGCAATATCCCAACCATATCTGTTTGGATGATTTCCTGCATTGCTGCGAGTGGTCCTCCGTACAGATAGTGGTGTGGGAGGAGTAGAAGTAGGAGGAATGATATCTTGTGAAGGAGGGGGTATCACCTGAAGGGGGGTTGGTGTCGGTGCCTCAGGAGTTGGGACGAACGCAGGCAAGGGACTTGGCACTGGCACTATCGGTACTGGTCCTGCAGTTTGCTTCTCTCTCCTGCTGTAGGTAAGTAACTCTCCCTGAGCCGTAGGCCTAACAACTTTACCTTATTGTCCCTTCTCCGTGCCTCCATGCCAAACTTTTAAATCGGTTACCACCAAGTTCTCCATCTCCCCCTCTCGCCTAATACTGGCAGTATTAGGCGTGTTGTGTGAAGTTCCGTCCTGGCGGTAGTATGGCTCATGCTCCCGAAAGTGGACATCCATACTGACAAACTTCTTCTTCTCTACTGGACTCCAGCACACATACCCCTTCTGGGTCGCCGAGTAGCCTATGAAGATGCATTTGACCGCTCTAGGGTCAAGTTTCCCAACTGATGGCCTGTTGTCCTTCACAAAACACACACACCCAAACACCTTCAGTGGGAGTATCCCACTATTATTGCCTTACAATACCTCATATGGGGACTTCCATCCGAGGACCTTCGAGGGCATCCTGTTGATGAGTTGAGCTACTGTCAACACTGCATGCCCCCACAGACTCTGTGGGACATTCATGTCGATCATCATACTTCTTGCGACCTCCAGAAGGTGTCTGTTTTTCCTTTCTGCAACTCCATTTTGTGCTCGTATTTATGCACAGGTGGTCTGATGCTGTATTCCGTGTGCTGACAGGTATTCTGTAAGCATCCTGTTGGTATACTCCGTTCTATTGTCAAACCTCAGTACCTTCACAACTGCTTTGTACTAAGTCTGGACATGCTTATGGAAATCCCGAAAACAAGCAGGTATATCATTCTTATTTTTCATCAACACACTTAATAAAAGAAACAAAGTACTTATAACCATTCATAGTGTTAGTAGCACATAGACCCCAGACATCAGAATGTACTACCTCAAAAGCAAAAGTGCTCCTATGACCCGTGCCAACATATAAGCTCCTAATAAGTTTTCCTAACTCGCACGCATCACATACTAATTTCTCTTTATTTGTTTTTGTATAAATCTCTGGATACAACTTACTTAGAGTATCAAAGGAAGAATGTCCCATCCTCCGATGATGGAGTATCAAGGTATCCTCAGTCCTCTGCTGCAGTCCTTCCATGCCAGCCTTCTCTGCCATAGATACCAATGCTGAGTCCAGTCCTTCTCGATCTAGGTACCACAGTCCCTCATGCCAAGTGTCAGTCCCAAGTCTTCGTCCTGTCCCTTTCTCCTGGAAGGTCACCTTAGGAATATCAAAAGAAACAATGCATTTAAGTTGGAGGATTATAGAACTAATGGACAAGAGACTGACTGGAAATGATGGAGCATGTAAAACATTGGATAATCTTACTGAACCTTTACAATTAACAGTACCCTTACCGACCACTGGCTGGAAAGTGCCATCAGCTGTCTGAATGCTGTATGCTGATGCTAGGTGAGTGTAGGAAGAAAATTCACTAGCATTCCCGGTCACATGCCAAGGTGCTCCTGAGTCGATAATCCAGTCTGATGATTTAAGGGAAGAGATAGATGCAAGGGCAAGTGATTCGTCAGTACCTTCTGATGGATGGACATACATGGCAGCGTTGCCCCTAACAAAGAATGAGGTGGACGCCTCATCTGTTCTACTCCTCATGTCTCCCAGTGCCTGGTCCTCCACAGTAAAGGTGCCATCAGATTCTCCGTTCCCTTCTGATATCAGGAGGTTCGCCCGATAACCTCCTCGGCCGCCTCGTCTACCCCCTCGACCACGACCACGTCCTCCATTATATCCTCGTTCGCCGAACGGTCCTCGTCCACCACCTGAATCTCCCTCCCTATGTGGTTTGGTACAAGCATACCGATGATGACCCATCTTTCCACAGTTGTAGCACCGCCGGTAATGCTGCCAGGGCTCTCCCTTAGATCCTGTGTTTCCTGAGCTGGTGATCGCTAGTGCTGACTTTGCTTCGGGGGGACCACATGTCCCGGCTTGCAGCCTGATGCGTGTCTCCTCTTGGATCATGGTTGAGATAGCCTCCTCAAGGCTAGGGATATTTGGTTGGGCTAGAAGTAGGGCCGTCCTCTGTGCGAAAGCTGCAGTCAGCCCTTTGAGGAACTTCATCGTCCTCTCCTGCAGACACACCTTTCTCTCCTTACACTTAGGGTCCCCACAGCTCGTCCGATCTGAGGAGTGATCATAATCCAACCACAGACGCTCCAACTCCGTGGCATACTCCTGCACCGTCTTCTCTCCCTGTACGGTGTCATCAATCTCCCTCTTTATCTGGAAGACCCGTAAGTTGTTCCCCACACCATCATAGGTCCTTCTCAACTTCTCCCACACATCTTTCACCATCTCGATATCGTCTACTATGGCGGCAATAGACTGGACTAAGGAGCTGAGAAGCCAGATGTAGATCACCATATGAGTGGACTTCCACTCATCGCGTCCTGTCGAGCCCTCGTCCGGCTCTGTCGCCTCGCCCGTCAGGAACCCCTCCATATTTTTTCCTGCGAGGGTTCTTCTCACCCGCTGTGACCAACTCATATAGGTGGCTGGTCCATCTAATTTCAGATCGATGGAGGAAAGCTTCAACTCCGGCGACGTTCGTGTCGTGTTCTCACCAGCCGATATCGTCAACAACTTCATCAACGTCGCCACCTCTGCAGAATCTAGCTTCTTGATGATCTCCTCCATCGATGCATCGTCTATCCAATCATGTCACGTCCGCTCCACGACTCACGCTCGTCCTCGTCGTCCGCTCCTAGATCCGAACATGTCTCCCCTTTTTTCAGATCTAGACATCCCTATTAGGCGCTGTCTCGTGCTGGTGCGGAGGAGGCGGCAGCACGCATGTCACAGCCACCGTCGCAGCAGCAGCAGCAGTCGCAGCAGCCGCAGCAGCAGTCGCAGCAGCCGCAGCAGCAGTAGTAGCCGCAGCAGTAGCGGGACGGGGCAGCAACAGCGAAGGGCGGCCTGCGAAGGGCGGAGAAGGGAAGAAGGGGGGGCGTGGAAGTGTTCGGTGGAGGAGATCTAGGAAATCCTCCTGTGGGTTTGTGGAAGCTTGGTGACGGCTAGGGTTTGTGGAAACTTGGCTCTGATACCATATTGAAATTAGTTGATTATTTTATTGATTGTCTCATTGGCATTATATAGCCTTACAGTCATTAATACAATGATCTCAATCATTATGACAATAATCTCATAATGGAATATCCTGTGACATATTCTG